>JPKC01001146.1:0-10659 GCA_000750925.1 Pseudogymnoascus sp. VKM F-4518 (FW-2643) | reverse complement strand
GCTATACGACTCCTATTGGGGGTTGTTGGTGGTGAGGTGGGTGAGGTGGGTGAGGTGGGGGAGCGGGCAAGGAGTTGGGGCGTGGGAGAGGTGGGATATTCATTGTGTGTGTGTTTTGGTGTTGCTGTGTTTAGCGAGGGGGGAGGGCGAAGGGGCGGGAAGGGCAGAGGGAAGGAGGGAGGGAAGGGAGGGAAGAGAAGGGAGGGAGGGAAGGGAGGCAAGCAAGGGGCGACGAGGCGAGGGCGGGTGATGACGTTGGTGGTTGGCGTAAGTGTTTGTGCGCAGTGAGTAGAGCAAGCAGTGTATAGGGTACTTATATGCTGTACTGTGTTACTACTACATACGGAAGTACAGTATACACAATATGCATGGTGTGCAGTAACTGTTTAAGACGCGTTTGGAATGTTTAACTGATTAACTGTTTAACTAATAGCTGTGTACAATTAATTGCGCCATATTAGAGATATTAGACTACTCGCTCCGTATATACTGCATCGACACTTCTTTTTACTGTATATAGAGATATATATGGAGATATATACAGATACAGACAGACCTACGAAAAGTACAAACCTCGGCTCTCCCATTTCTCCGCCACTAAATCACTCCTAATCACTCCTAATCGCCCAATGCGGTCATCCTGTAACTCTCGCAACTCTGGCAACTTCTAATATCAAACACCCTCACAGCGATCGACACAGCGCTTCCTCTCCCTAAGATTACACCACATCTCACTAAACAGCGTCCATTCGACCGTTGTCCTGCACCCCGTTGTCAAGCACAAAGCCCTGAAACACTGGCGCGCGGCGCCCTTCCATGGCTCTGGCTGGCGGCTGACGCTACCCCCGACTAGCCCCGACCACTGTGCAGATCGATCATCACTTTTTCGCTTGGCGTGCAGCACTCCCCAACGCATCGTTCCATCGTGAACTTCACCATCAGCCACCACACAGGAACACACCCCATTCCTCTTTTCTTCTGTCTCACGAAAACCTCAATCTCGACAAAAACCACCTTCGACAATCATTGTGTGATATACCTGGGGAATATAGAGCCATTGCAGTCAAGGAGAGAGAATTGGCCGACGACGACACAAAGGACCCGTCTAGCGTTTGTGAGCTGCCGTGCGGCTGGTGACGCGCGGACGTAGGGGGACAGAAGATGTTGACTTTTCGAAGAGCTCTCGCAGCGGCGGCGCTCGTGCTCACAATCCTCTACCTCTTCACACATACACACAGCGATGCCTCGCTCGCGCCCTTAGACTCTGCCGCAGCAGAAAAGCAGCAGCACGGCACCGACCACGCCTCGACCACCGCCTCATACAACAAAGACGGCAGTTCGAAATCCTCAAAGTCCACCAACTCCAAGAAACCCTCGACCCAGCGCCCCCTCGTCGACGACCCTTCCACCCTCTCCCTCCCCGACAAGCTAGCCTACCACTTCCCCTACGACCTCCCCACCAAATTCCCCGCCTACATCTGGCAGACCTGGAAGCACACCCCCGCGTCCGGCAACTTCGCCGAGACGCTCCGCCCAGCCGAAGCCTCGTGGTCCGAGAAGCACCCCGGCTTCGTCCACGAAGTCATCACCGACGCTGTCGCGCTACACCTGCTGCGCTACCTCTATGCTGCCCTCCCTGAAGTCCTGCAAGCCTACGAGGCCCTCCCCCTCCCCATCCTCAAAGCCGACTTCTTCCGCTACCTCATCCTCCTCGCGCGCGGCGGCATCTACTCCGACATCGACACGCACGCGCTGCGCTCGGCGCTCGACTGGATCCCGCCGTCCGTCCCGCACGAGTCCGTCGGGCTCGTCGTCGGCATCGAAGTCGACGCTGCCGACCGCGAGGACTGGGCGGAGTGGTACAGCCGGCGCATTCAGCTGTGCCAGTGGACCATACAGGCTAAGCCGGGACACCCCGTGCTGCGCAGCATCGTGGCGCGCATCACGGCCGAGACGCTGCGGAGACAGAAGGCGGGCACGCTGCATGTCAGCGATGATAAGGTGGTGGAGTTTACGGGGCCGGCGGTGTGGACGGATGCGGTGTTTGATTTCTTTAATGATGAGAAGTTCTTTGAGGGCGTGGGGAATATCACCTGGCGCGACTTTACGGGCATGAAGGGCCCCAAGAAGGTGGGTGATGTGGTGGTGCTGCCCATTACGAGTTTTAGCCCGGGCGTGCAGACGATGGGGAGTGGAGACTATGATGATCCGATGGCGTTTGTCAAGCATGAGTTTGAGGGTGAGTTCCGTCCTGTCCTGGAATCGCGAAAGAGATTCATCACGAGAGCCATTAACTAACACCTACAGGATCATGGAAACCAGAGAACCTACGCCACATCGGCATCGTCTACGACGGCACGGAGAACGAGCAGATCGAGCAGGCGGAGCAGCAGGCGAAAGACGCGCAACAGCAAGCACAACAAAAGCAACAATAGGCGTAAAAAAGAGGCGCCTTCCTCGCCATCTATCACATTCGTTTTCGCTTTCCGCCTCAAAACATCTAAACAAGAAGAGCTTGTAATAATCCAACCATTTTTTTTAACGCCATGACGCACGCACGCTGTTGTATATTATACTTTCGCTTTTTTTTTTTTTTTCACAAACGTCATTCTTTTAGCTTGGAGATTGGGGGGCCGGTGGGTGGGTTGCATCAAGAGGCGTTCTTTTTAGAGATTTCCTTTTTTTTTTCGGTGGTTGGTGAGGGGGGTGGGGTGTGTACGAGTAGGGCGTTGATGGAGGGTTGTGCTGTGGGGAAAGAAGAAGATGGACCAAGGGGGTGGGGGAAGGGGGTCACAACTTGCGCGACGCGTGTCTGAGAGGACATGGCTTGAAGGTCGCACACGCATAACAACGGCGTTTCATTTTCACTCTTCTAGGGGTAGGCGAAGAGAAGCCCAGTCGATCGGTCGCGGAGAAAAAAGGGAGATACAACTACAGGCGAGGTGGGGGGTGATAGATATGGTGGTTGGCGCAGGGGCGTGGACAATGGGGTTTGAGGGGAGGGGGGCGGTTTGTCAGGTTCTATTTCAAGAGCTGAATAGGAGCTTGTGGCATTGTACTGTATGTTGTATTGCTTAATAGAGAATTCTTTTCGAACGTTGAGTCGCTTTCATGATGACGGGTGTGATAGTGAGTAAGAATGCCTTTGATAGTAATGACTGCATGCATAGCGAGCAAGCAGAGGGTGAGCAAGCAGAGGGCTGGTATGCGGGTGTCATGCAGAGGGCCGGTAAGAAGGCGTATAGTGGGGATGGCTTTGACAGTCAGGACTGCTTGCATAGCGACCAAGCAGATAGTGAGCAAGCAGAGGGCCGGTAAGCAGGTGTGATGGCGAGAGTGGCTTTACAGTTAGGCTGCTTGCATAGCGACTAAGCAGAGGGTAGGCAACTACGGGCCAGTTAGCGGGTGTCATAGTGAGAGTGGCTTTACAGTAATGACTGCAGGCACAGCGAGCAAGCAGACGGTAAGCAAGCAGAGGGTTGGTATGCGGGCGTGAGAGTGAGAATGGCTCTGGCAGTTAGGACTGCTTTTACAGCGAGCAAGCAGAGGGTGGGCAACTACAGTGCCGGTCAGTAGGTGTCATAGTGAGAGGCGCTTTGACAGTAAGGACTGTATGCATAGCGAGCAAGCAGACGGTGAGCAAGCAGAGGGCCGCTAAGTAGGTGTGATGGCGAGAGTGGCTTTACAGACTTGAGAACCTTTCTTTTTATGGCTTTGCTATAGGGCCTGTGCATTTGATATGGTCAGGTGTAGCTAGTATCCATACAATTACTCTCGAATACATACGTTGATTTTCACCCATTTTGCTAATACAATGACTCTGAATTTGTCTCGATCTTGTTCTTGTGTAGGGGTTCTCATATACCGGCTCTACCAGGCTTCTGTCCTACCCTTTTGATTATCAACATAGATTTTGGTCCTATACCGTCGTTAGTATCCAATATGTTCAGTTCATAGCATCATGTAAAACGGACTCTTCTCTAAAGGTGAGACGAGGACCCTTGACATGTCCGTACTCTGCGTTGATCCACGCATCCCAGTCCCAATCTACCCATTCCCAGAAGTTGTCGTCAGGGTCAAGACAATGAAAACGCGGTGCCGTACGGGTGACCCCTGGGAGTGGATACTCCTCATGCTTGTCAGAGATGATGCACGATATCCCGAAATCCACGATGACAGCTCTACGGCCTCGGTCCGGTGGATTCGGTGGGAGTAGGATGTTGCGCGGGTGAATATCACTATTTATTACCTGGCGGGCATATACGGCGCGCTCGGAATCAACGACTGCCTTCATAATCTCCTGCCGCTCTGACTGTTTGAGACTCGAGGGATCCATTGGCCATGGTGCACGGCTTGGTCTCCTTCAATTCACCAACGCCATGGAAATGGTGAGAACACTCTTTGGATCTGCAAATATATACGTTTGACGTCGGATCCATGATAACAGTGGGGAATGGAAGGTTTATCTCTTAGCAGCTGCACAAACAATGAACGCCGAAGTCGATGGCTGGCTGAAAAGTGCACTCTTTATCTCTTCTCTCCGACCTGCCATCAAAACTCCTGAACTTGATATTCGAGAAGCACGCGCTTGAGCCACTCCAAGCTAATCTTGGAGTCAGTGTATCCAGATTCGGTTCCTACCACAGATTTTATGAATTCAGTCTGAAGGTCGGCCGAAACCCCGACGCCCTTTCCCTTTAACGCTCGAGCCCTCCGTATTCAATAATCTCCATATCGGGCTGACCTTTGAAGACAGCAGTTGCTCCTATCGGCACTTGATCATTCATGATGAAACATCGCTCCTCGTAGCCAAGGTAGATACAGACTACGCCACAGCCCTCCCTCCTGTTCCATAGAGGAAAAGTGCCTGTCACAGGACTTTGACCGTTTGTGTATGGCCCCAAGGTCTTTTTGGCTGCAGGAAGTGCATACGTCTGTTCCAGAGCGTTGTGAGCATTGAGTAAACGCATTGCTTGCAGCAGAGACCGCACGTGACGTACCTCCATAGATAACGTGACTCCTACGCCAGTAGCAGATGCGTTCAATTCAGAGCCTGTCCAAAGTCGACTTGGTCGGAGTTTAGACACGACGACGGTGATCTGTTCGGTATACTCATTCGTAACCCAAATGCAGGGTGGGATTCCGTGGCCTGCTCGTAACACTGCCCCAAAGAATCCCTGGACAACACGTCGGCATCAAGTCGACTATAACAATTTTACTCGGGCTGGAAAACATACCTTTGCAGCAGACTCGTCGATATTCGGCCACCTCTGGAGCGTTTTTGGCCACTCCTCGCACTTCTGCGGATCAGGCACCGCCTCTCCGGCACAGGTTCGCGGGTGAAGAGTGAATGGTATCTCTATAACGTCGAAGCGAATAGGAGTAAGCTGCCGACGAGGCGGCCCATAATTCCGCACTCCTCCGCACGCAATCTGGAATGTCAGATCCTCCAGAGTCGATCTTGGTGCTTCGCCACGTCCAATCATTCCAGGGCTTTCCACGTGTCGGAGATTTATGATATTTTCTGTCACAATGAAAACGAGAGATTCATAAATAGCCTCGCAAACAGGAACACTATCTGGCCAGGAGAAATCCTGGCCTTCAGCCTCACCTTGTCTGTTTCGCCCATAAACATAGGTTGACTGCCCTTCAATCTCGATGCCGCCCGGGTCGTCCACATTGACTAGAACGATCTGACCAGCGACATTGACATCGAAGATGTTAACGTACAAGGTGCGTTTTCCCTTGTTATGCAGCCAGATACAAGCCTTCTCGTCCTCGGAGACATGCGTCTCTCCACTTGAGGAAATAGCTCGTCGGCCACCTGGCACCACAACGTCAAAATTCAGTTGAAGATCGTGCGAGAGCCTCTCCCAATCATTTGGTCTTAGGGTCTGAAACATCTTTGCTCGTGTCAGGTTTTCGGCAGCACATACAATCTTACTAGTTTGGTCGAAGGGCGAACAGAATACCTCAATGCAAATGCCACCTTCGTCGTACAAAGAGGCACCATCTTTTTCGAGTCGCACGGAGGGCATCCTTTCCGTCTCATCTCGCGCTCTGACCCGTAGAAACTTGGAGCTCTCAACAGCTTTCTGCAACTCGATCATCTCTAGCGGTATTTTAATTGGTGATGACCGTAATGCTCTTTCGATCAAGATCGCAACCCCACGCTCTGGTAATGTTTCGCCACTTCCCTTCTCGGTGATATCGCCTATTGAATCGAAGACGTCTACACTCGAAAGCTTTGCTTTTGCAACCCACGGGGCTTTCGATTCGCGGCCGTGCGGAACGAGGGCGAAGACATCATTCTTAGCGAATCCAGCGACCCTGCCACCCTTGATCGTGGCTATTTTGTCTTTTACGTCGAAACTGAAGACTCCTGGGTCGGTTTCTTCGAGGGTGAAATGAATGCGCTTGCTCGGTCCCTCAGCATCCGGATGTTGCGGACTGTTACTTGCTGCAAGGGCGTCGCGAACGCGGATCATAGTCGTGTGCCAGGATATGCCTTTCCCGGCCGCTTCCTCTAGTGCTACCCCGAGAGCTCTCGTTAACGCCCCCTGCCACCTACCTTCTTGATCCGCATGTTCCCAAGCCGTTTCGCCCTGCGTGCCTGCGACGATCCGGACCGTGAAAGGGTTGCCTTCAGGGTGGGCATCGCCGTCAAGTCGAAAATCGTGTTGCAGTTTGCGCTCTATCTCATCGACGTCGTCGCGATACTGGATTTCTGTAAGAAACTTTGGCGATGAGTGAGAACCAAGCTTTGGGTTTCGAGCCATCCGGCCGGAATGACAGCAGTCGAGAATTACCGTGACATTGTGTGTCTTCTTCGTAATCTGCCAAAGCAAGTGCGAAATCTCGACATCAAAGATGCCTCTGAAGTCTTTGGCATTGCTTTTGTCATAGTCCATTGGGACGATGAACTGCAACGATTTCGACTTGCGGTTGTCACTCACGGGGCTGTGTGGCTTGACCAAAGCACCGTGTCCCGAGTAATAGAACACGACAGCGTCATCTGGCATCGTGTGATCGATCAATTCCCTCCACTTCTCCAAAATCTTATCCCGAGTCGCTTCAGCTGCGACACACTTTGTTATATCATTAAAACCATTGCTTTGTAGGGCCTTTGTCATGGTTTCGACATCATGCTCCGGTCCTTGAAGGCCGCCAAACGGGCTCGCAATGAGCAAGGCTCGCTTTGTTGGAGGCATGCGAAAGACTGGTAGAGAAAGTAGGGGTTGAAGTCTGCGGGAGTGTTGAGTGGACAGTAGGATGGATCTGTCAAACAACAAAGGCAGAATAATAGACAGCAATTTTACAACAGGAGGTCCTTCAATCAACTAGTGCAAGATGACAAACACAGCGCGCCGAGCACCGTTCAAAGTAGCCAGCTAATCGACACCTGTGGGGAAGCTGCTTTGGACATTGTTCTTCCACTTACGTGCATGTTTGAGATGTGTACCCAATCGTTGCAATACTGTGCGTCTAGGTAGAAAGTGGAGCTAGGATCTGCAGAGTCTGGTTGTATCGCTTCCGGCCGTGCGCGACGGAGTGCATCTCAGGACAGGTGAAGAACGTCGCATAAACAGCGTAGCATGGAGGCGCGTGGCCAGATAAGGCAAGCCTTCGAGAACGGCTGAAAGTCGTGGCAGTCTATCACTGCCCTGTTCGACAAGTATGAAAACCACAGACGTCCTGCCGTCAATGAAATATACAAGATCCTATGATCCAAGCCTGAAGACGAAGCGGAGGTGCGTCTACAGTCGGGAAGACCGATATGCACGTATATTACTCATTACCTACATATCGCTCCTGGTCGCAGGTGAAAGATGAAGAGGGTTAGTAGGTGTGGAGAAACCCCGCTGAGCTCGGGACCAACCTTCTCGGCTATAATGTCCGAATGTCAACGGCCGTAAGCACCGGAGGATAATCCGAAGCTCTTACCGCCGAGGTACGTCCACCCGCCAAACCGAAGACACGCACGTCAGATGGATGAGATCAGCTCAAGAAAAGATTACAGGGATTTCGTGCAAAAACAGCGCATCAAAGCGAGTTGCATGTTTAGGCGATGTCATATAAGTAGGAGGGGGGTTGGGACAGATGCACTCATAGCTCGTGTCCTCGGTGGTGCTCTTCGATAATCATGGCTTTCAGCTGGGGACGGCAAAGCTTTGTAGACATTGAGAATAGTGCGCCTCTTCGGCTAGCTTTCTCCCGTTCTCGCCGCAATGTTTTGCTCCGATGTGATCTCAAACTCTACATATATACAATCGCAGCTCAGCCAGCTGTGATTAACACGAGCACGACCGCATAGAGCTGTTCCGGTAGTTTCGATTAAAGACTGGACATGTCAACGGGCGGCGACGGTGAGACATTACCCAAGACTTTGCCCTTATGCAAAGGTTCAGACTGATTAATTTTGTCCAAGCTGTAGCACAAGACCTCTACCTAGTCCTGAGGCGGGAGGGATCAAACTCCGACAGAGCTATGGAAATCATTCAAGAGGCTGTCGATCTTACTCCCCAAGGCCATAGCAACCGACCTGCATTGCTGAATACCCTTGGAAGCCATCTCTGTACAAAGTACTCCCTTACAAGTGAGAAAGCCGACCTCGATAGAGCTATTGAGGTCACTCAAGAGGCTGTCGATCTTACTCCTCAAGGCCATAGCAACCGACCTTTATGGCTAAACAACCTTGGAACCCGTCTGTCTACAAGGTACTCCGTTACAAGTGAGAAAGCCGACCTTGACAGAGCTATTAAGGTCACTCAAGAGGCTATCAATCTTACTCCTCAAGGCCATAGCAACCGAACTACATTGCTAAACAACCTCGGAAACCATCTCTCTACAAAGTACTCTGTTACAAGTGAGAAAGCCGACCTTGATAGGGCTATTAAGGTCACTCAAGAGGCCGTCGATCTTACTCCTCAAGGCTATAGCAACCGACCTACATGGCTAAACAACCTTGGAAACTGTCTCTCTGCAAAGTACTCCCTTACAAGTGAGGAAGCCGACCTCCATAGAGCTATTAAGGTTACTCAAGAGGCTGTCGATCTTACTCCTCAAGGCCATAGCGACCGACCTGCATGGCTGAGCAACCTCGGAAGCCATCTCTCTACAAAGTACTCCCTTACAAGTGAGAAAGCTGACCTCGATAGAGCTATTGAGGTTACTCAAGAGGCTGTCAATCTTACTCCTCAAGGCCATAGCAACCGACCTTTATGGCTAAACAGCCTCGGAAACCGTCTCTCTACAAAGTACTCCCTTACAAGTGAGAAAGCTAACCTCAATAGAGCTATTGAGGTCACTCAAGAGGCTGTCAATCTTACTCCCCAAGGCCATAGCAACCGACCTACATTGTTGAACAATCTTGGAAGCCATCTCTCTACAAAGTACTCCGTTACAAGTGAGGAAGCTTACCTTGATAGAGCTATTAAGGTCACTCAAGAGGCCGTCGATCTTACTCCCCAAGGCCATACCGACCGACCTAGATGGCTGAACAACCTCGGAAGCGATCTCTCTACAAAGTATTCCCTTACAAGTGAGAAATCCGACCTCGATAGAGCTATTGGGGCCTACAGTCAAGCGTCAGACTCGCTTGTGGCAATCGTTACAGAGAGACTGGAAGCATACAAGTGTTTACTACGGCTGTTCATAAAAAATGAGAAATGGGAAAAGGCTCTCAAAGCTGGATCTAGCGCTATCAAGCTTCTCCCGGCTCTGGCTCCTCGATCACTTCCAAACTCTGACAAACAGCGCGTCTTAATGTCGATCGTCGGCCTGGCCTCCGACGCAGCTGCAGTGGCCGTGCATCTAGAAAAGTTCGTCAAGGCAGTCCAATTACTGGAGCAAGGCCGCGGGGTCCTCATAGGAAATCTTACAGACATACGTTCTGTACCACTAGAGCTACAGCTACAGCACCCTGACCTCGCCGATCGGTTCATACTCCTCCGCGATCGTTTGAGTCTCTCAACTCCAATTGATCAGTCTTTGCTTCCAGGTCCTCAACTGTCGTACATACAGCAGGGAGAGGCCAGACGGGAGGCAAATCAGGAGTTTGAACGCCTGCTGCAAGAAATCCGTAGGCAGCCTAATTTCAGAGATTTCTTGGAACCACCTAGTCAAAAAGAGATCCAAAAAGCAGCGTTGGAAGGCCCTGTCATCTATATCAACGTTAGTCGTTACCGTTCTGATGCCTTAATCATCGAGAGCGACTCCATCCGGTCACTCCATTTACCTCGGCTCGATATTGACTATCTCGTTAGTAAGAGAGAAAAACTCTACATGTCTAAATTCTTTGATCAAACCTTGCTCCAGGGGCTTTGGGATAGAGTTACGGGCCCAGTCCTCGAAGCGCTGGAACTGCAGAAGAGTCAAGTCAATGGTTTCCAGCAGCGTGTCTGGTGGATACCAACAGGTCTGCTCAGTTGCTTTCCTATCCAAGCGGCCGGGTACCATCTAGAGCAACCTCCGAGATCTGTACTTGATACTGTTGTATCTTCCTTCGCATCCTCCCTAAGATCGATCTCGCGCAGTCGCTCAAACCCTGCGAAAAGTTTGTCAAAGCCGGACCGTCTGGTTTTGGTAGCGATGGATACCACCCCCGGATTTACGCCGCTACCATTCGCCAGAAATGAGGCTGAAGAAGTCAAAAGAATT
>JPKC01001139.1:0-16073 GCA_000750925.1 Pseudogymnoascus sp. VKM F-4518 (FW-2643) | reverse complement strand
ACATCGTCAATGGCTTTCCTCACAACATCGTCAGCCACAATTGGCAACCGCACCCGCTGAGCCACTTCTCTTCAGCCCGAACTGCACATTCATACCAGCCAGCTTCGTTACAGCAACACAATACACACACAATGTATGACGATCCTTCATCGCTCGATCCCATCAGCGCGCTCCTGAGGAGCTGGCGAAATTTTCAGCAGCCAAGGGCGGCTCGCTTGCCTGCAAAACCACCAGCAGAACAGATGGGAGGGTAGCGATGCATCTTGCATTCACCCTGAATGATATTACGCATTGGATAAGATGGAAGCTGAAGATGTGTTGATAACCAGAATTCTTTAAAAACTTACGCCTTAAATACAAAAATAATGAGTCACGACATCTTGCGGTTCATGATTTCGTGTCTCAGTTGCACGATGAAGCGGTAATTTTGTACGAAACAAAGAATGCCAATAGCCACGGTATTTAATGCTCTCTGGACACAACAAAAGATTCGATAGATATTGTATAGCCCCTGAGGTGCTGCTGATCAGGTACTAGCAAGTGCGCCCTCCCGCAAACCTGCTGCATACGCTTCGAAGACCTTGCGAATCTCGTCCCGCACACGTCGAAACTCCGCCAGCACCTGCTCCTCACTGCCTTGGGCATGCGCGGGGTCATCAAAGCCCCAGTGATGGCGGTTCACTTGTCCTGGATAGAACGGGCAGACTTGGTCGACGTTGCCGCAGACAGTGATGACAGTCGCAATCTGGGAATCGAGAAATGTGTCCATATGCTTCGATGTGTGGGAGGAAATGTCGACGCCGATCTCTTTTAGCACCTTGATTGCCTTTGGGTGAACGAAGCCGGAGGGTTTCGACCCTGCGCTGTGCACGTTGATGAGGTCGCCGGCGGCGGCATCGAGGATTCCTTCAGCCATATGGCTGCGGCAAGAATTCCCGGTGCAGAGGATGAGGACGTTAGGCTTCATGATAGGCAGAACAGACGTGCTATAACTTGTGTTAACTGAAGGATTTGTAATCTAACAACATTACTTACAGAGTATAACAAGATTTGAGTCCGGTCTATCGACGTGTTGCAACTTGGAGAACAATGACACTCCGGGGCAGGTCAGCGTTGTATTAAAATATGATCTTAAAGATAAAGAAGAAAATGAACAGACACCGTGCTCGGATTAATTGAAATGCTAACCTCGCTAAGACATGTGACAGCAAGCTTAGAAATAAAAATCTAGAACGGTTATCTTCTACTATAGAGTTTAATAAGCTTGAATAGATGGCCCTATGTGACCTGCCATCTCATCTCAGGGTCCTACTTTGGCATCTGTCACTTGCAAACGTTGATTGGTGTAATTAATAAGGTTTTCCATTAGCTCCCGCTTCGACTATCGCAAACTCGAAGGCGCTAGAACGCCGTTAGTCATCCCATTGTGAATGTCGCTGCTTACTTTTAATTGGCTGCCTGCCATCGCGCGATTGGGATTGCCACCATTAGGGGTATCATACTTCCTCTATTTTAATATTCACTTCGAACTTCACGTCAATTTTCCTCAGCCTAATCTAGATAACTCTTCTTTTATTATAATCTACCACGCCTTATTAGGCTCAGAATATGTCGCAGCTATCTTCTAAAATGGCGGATTTGAAGGCGAGCTCAGACAGTCCGGTTGCATCAGATCAGAATCCATCTACCAACAGCCCTGGTCTCAACGGCGTTTCTCAAGATATTGAGAACAAAGCAGGCTCCGAAAGTACGGTAGACGAGCAGCGAAAGAAAGATTCGGCTTTCAAGTCTCTTGGCCTCCTCGACCGCTTCTTAGCTCTGTGGATCTTCCTCGCGATGCTCATCGGCATTTTGCTTGGAAACTTTGTTGAGAATGTAGGCCCTGCACTGCAGAAAGGAAAGTTTGTAGGAGTGTCTGTTCCTATCGGTAAGACCCAACCTCCAACATTTAAGCAGTTCGGCTAACAGTCTTTGAAGCAATTGGTTTGCTTGTCATGATGTATCCCATCCTATGCAAAGTCCAATACGAAGCCTTACACCATGTCTTTCGAAAGCGAGAAATCTGGATCCAGATCGGTTTCAGCATTGTCGTAAACTGGATCGTTGCACCTTTTGTTATGGTACGTACGAGTTCATGTTCTGCTGCTTCTAACTGCTGACGGCCCTAGATGGCTCTTGCGTGGGCTTTCTTGCCGGATAAGCAGGGCCTCCGGGAAGGACTTATTCTTGTCGGTATCGCAAGATGTATAGCCATGGTGTTGATATGGACTGGGCTGGTAAGCCTCAACCTACCTCATGCAACGATACAAGCTAATCACCAACTTTTGTAGGCTGGAGGCGATAACGAATACTGCGCTATCCTAGTTGCAGTAAACTCCTTTCTCCAAATCGTCCTCTTTGCACCGCTCGCCCTCCTCTTCATCAAGGTTATTAGCCACGGCGGGCCAGGCGTCAGCGTATCATATTCCACAGTTGCAACCAGTGTGGGCGTCTTCCTTGGCATTCCCCTTGGTGCTGCCATCCTCACTCGGTTTACACTCCTTAAGATCGGCGGCGAAAGGTTCTACAACCAAGTCTTCTTGAAATTCGCCGCACCCTGGTCCCTTATAGGTCTTCTTTTCACAATTTTGGTTCTCTTCGCATCGCAAGGCCATCAGGTTGTGCACCAGATCGTCTCCGTTGTGCGAGTTGCTGCCCCCTTAGTTGTGTACTTCGCCGTCATCTTCTTCTTGACACTGCTGGTCACACATAAACTCGGCTTTGGCTACAAGTTGGCGGCGACGCAGAGTTTCACAGCCGCAAGCAACAACTTTGAACTCGCGATTGCGGTGGCTGTTGCAACTTTCGGCGCGGATAGTGACCAAGCACTAGCAGCAACCGTTGGCCCTTTAATCGAGGTCCCTGTCCTCCTCGGGCTTGTCTATGTTGTGAAGTGGTATGCTCAGAGAAGAGCGTGGAAGGATTGAAAACATAGCACATGAAGTTTGATGGGTGGACTGTACATAATCTACAAATTGTCGGAGGTAATCGCCTTGGACAATGGAGCAATACCTGTCGCCTCTGTTCGGAGCAATCAATGTGTAGCTAGAACTCCAAATATACGATAATCGCAGCTTTAAAATTGCCTATATCTTGCCTAAGGTAAATGAGTCTAGAGTCTCAGACGTACTGCAATATAGATTTTGGTGATAAATGTAAAGATGCGTTTCCACTTGATTTGTGCCGTCACCTTCAGCAGTGGCTGGAAAGTTAATGTTCTAATGGGGTGTTATCGTTATCAGCTTCGCTAAGCCGAAAGACAGTGTAGTTTCAGAGCACAGCAGATCAACACCGACTGGCCTTGGCAAAGCTAGGGTGGTCTGTGCAACTATCCCCCAGGTCTCCCTCGCATACTTGTCATCCTCCATAATGGCGCCAACAACACCAAAGAAGAAGGTAAGCAGTTCATAATCTTATCGCATTCTTAACCCTTTCTACTATGAGATGCTATTACTGACAGAGTTCAACACGTGCAGTCAGCTACGCTAGCTAGAGTTCGTGACAATCAAAGGCGCTGTCGGGCGCGCAAACGGGAGTATGTTGTTGAGCTCGAGCAGAGGATACGAGATCTCCAGGGTGCAGGACCTCAAGCGAATATAGAGAACTATCAAAATACAATACAACGACTTGAGGCTGAGAATAAAAGACTACGGCTGTTATTGAATCAGGCGGGGTTCAGTCAGAGTCAAGTGGAAGCACAACTCCAACAGGGCCATAATGCGGGGGACTGGGAAGGCAGCTTGAACCATATTGAAAAGCAAGGACCTCTATATACGGGGGATAATGTGAATGAGTATACGGAAGCAGCACCCCATGAAGCGGTGAGTCGAATGAAATATGTCCCCTTTGGATGCAACCTCACTAGAGATGTATAGTCGACCATTTACTAATCTATACCAGCCCACAGGTTTGCTGCCAGATACATACGACATTGAAACCTTCGATGATCTACTAAACATATCCCTCGAGTTACCAGAGGAAGAATTCAACTTCGACCTGTCCAACCCAACTCTGGGTACATTGGCTGTAGGCACACCTGTTGTATCGCAAATACTTGATGGAACTGTGCCCTTCCCGTATGTTTCGCTCCCATCCGACAACCAGGCTGCTTGTCCCGAAAGTGCTTCTCCTCTCATTACTAGCGACCTCGGGCACTTAAATGCAGCCAAATCCGATAGCGCTACAACTCTATGCTCTGTAGCATACGATCTTGTGCGGCAACATAATAAAAAAGGGGTCGACATGATGGAGATATGCATACGGCTGTGGAATGGTCTTATAAAGGGCGATGAAGGGGAAGGTTGTAAGGTAGAAAACAAATTGCTGTTCAGCGTCCTAGAATACATTCGTGGCTAAGGGCTTTAATGTAAATATATTACGAAGAATATCAAAAAGGAAACAGCGAGTTGAGTCAGATGAATTAGATGGTATACGAGACAATGTTACAAATGACAATCGTAGGTGACATATCGCATCAACTAGAAGTGTCTAATTTTAGAGATGTTGAATGTCACCTACAGCAATGAGGTATCACTAGTATGAAGCGGGAATGTCACCATTCTGGCTAGCAAACATTATAACCTTGCATATGGCCATTATTAAAAGATTGCAGAAAACGGTTTTAAAAGAGTACGCTGTATAACTTTCTGTCATGAATTCACTAAATAATCCCCTGGACGTGATCATTGTTGGAAGTGGATTTTCAGGTAAGGCGAGATTTGACATAACTCGTTTAGTACAGTCTACGCACTCACTGACACAACTATCAGGCATATGTGCGGGTCTTCAGTTGCAATCGAAGTTCAAGAACTTAAGATATGAAATCTTTGACAAAGAAGGAGATATTGGAGGGACGTGGTCCAAGAACACATATCCGAATCTCAGCTGCGATATCCCTTCTCAGGTGAGTCGTCTCTCTCTTGCAAGGCATTTGAAAATACCATGAAAGCGATCTAATCCTCGTGAATAGTTGTACTCCTTCTCCTTCTCTCTAAACCCCGACTGGTCAACTCAGTACGCAACCCAGTCCGAGATACTGGATTACATCAAGCGCATTGCCCACAGTCTTCAGCCACATACCAATTTGCGCCAGGAATGCGTTTTCTCTCAGTGGTTGGAGGAAGCATCTTTGTGGAGCGTTCAATTTGTTGACCTTACCACAAACAAAACCTATACGAGATATAGTCGTTTTCTTATTACTGCCGTCGGATTCCTCGACGTGCCAAATGGCCCTGAGAGCATTATCGGCGTCCAGCAATTCAAAGGGCAGTTGTTCCACAGCTCTAACTGGGACCATGACATTGATTTTCAAGGCAAGGATGTTGTAGTTATTGGCAATGGTGCTTCAGCGAACCAGTTTGTGCCGTGGATACTCGAGGACGTCGAAATAAGAAGTTTGACCCAAATCCTCAGGAGTGAACAATGGGTTGCTCCAAAAAATAATAAGGCAGTTGGCAACATTCGAAAATGGTGTGTATGGGTTTCTACCTATCGTCCCTATATAGATGAGAATCCCATCTAATATCTTTCTAGGGTCTTCGGTAACCTTCACCTTGCAAATCGACTGTATCGTTCTTGGTTAGCCCTTAAGCTTGATCTCGCATTCATTGCTTTCAAGGACAACTTTTTAGGCCGTCATATTAGATCCGCACTTGAGGCGTCTTTATCAGCCTATATAAGGCGCACCGCGCCCCCTCAATACCACTCTGTCCTTATACCGTCCTACTCATTTGGCGCTAAACGGCCTATATTAGACCATGGATACCTTGCTTGTTTAAGCAGCCCTAAGGTAAACTTGGTGAAGTCTAAGAGCACGACAGTGGTCGGAGGCAATCGGCTTGCCGACGACAGCGGAAATGTGTATCCTGCTGACATCATAATCCTGGCCAATGGGTTTAAGGCACAGCAACTTCTCATGCCTATGAAAATCACAGGATTAGACGGGGTAGAGATCGGTGAACTGTGGGAGAGCACTGGAACAAGTGCACACATGGGGTACGTTTAACACTCGTTCGTAGTGTAGTGACGCACAACATTCTAAACCAAGATTGGGGTACTAATCAGGGCTATAGGGTCATGGTGTCAGGGTTTCCAAATCTTTTTTTGCTCACGGGCCCCAACACGCTTCCTTCGGGACATTCCACGCTTCTAAGCATTGAGAACTCCGTAGCATACATCTTGCGCCTTCTTGAGCCGCAGCTTGCTCCAAAATCGCCATTGTCCCGGACAATGTTGTCTACAATCGAAGTGAAGAGGAGTGCCGAGGAAGCCTTCAATCGAGACCTAGAATGTCGACTAAAGGGTCTTGTGTACACCCGAAGCGTTAGTTCTTGGTATATAAATGAGCGAACGGGGAAAAACAGTCTCATTTGGCCAGGAAGTCAGCTGGAATTCTGGTGGTCGAGATGTATCAAGAGGATTGTATGGACTGATTTCAGACTTCGAAAGTAGAAGTCGCGTGGGATGGGTTGGGATTGTTTTTGTAGCCGCAGACTTTATAATGTTCCTTACTCGAATAAGCCTATCTATGCTACGTAGTCCATAGCTTTCAGTAATCAATACCTTGAATGGTCCCGACTTCTACTCTACCCTGTCCACCACAGCGTCATCTACCTCCACTCTCTGCTCTTCTGCCTCTTTTCTCGCCTTCTCCGTTTCCTTGCTCTCTTTCTCCGCCCGCTCTTCTCTCTCACTGCATCGATCGCCAAACAGGGCGAAATGCGGTCTCATCAAGATCGTATACTTGACAAACTCTTCCATACAATCCACAATGCGCATGCGATTCCCGCTCGGAATCATCCGACTGCTGCCCTCGATGGGATCTTCGGGGCTCTCGTCGGTAAATTGCGTATAAGCCTTCGGCACAGAGGACTGATTCGGTATGACAAACATGCGCATCCAGCGCCCTAGGATACGCAGTGAATTTACCGCGTTGAACGACTGTGAGCCGCCCGACACCTGGGCGATCGCCAGCGTCCGACCTTGCGTGGGGCGCACGGAGCCCACAGAGAGGGGGATCCAGTCAATCTGATTTTTGAACACGGCGGTCTGCGAGGTCTGTTAATATTCGCCGCCTGACGTGTATGCCAGTACGGGGTGGTAGGGTCTTACGAGATTCCCATGCTGCTCGGCCGAGATCCAAACATGGCCGTCGCTCCAGCGGCTGAGATCGCGGAGCTCTTGTACCTTGTGGTGATTCTGCTGGACGTCGTCTTTTACGGGAAGCCCGGTAGGGTCGAAGACGCGAACGTCACAGCCAAGTCGAAATAGAATGCGAGAGGCTTCGAACGCAAGTAACCGGGAGAACGAACTAAGTATGGCACAAAGGTTAATATTCAGGAAACATAAGCAACATATAACACAACTTAAAGGAAGTTAGGTGGTTACAAAACAATGCGCTTACCGTTTACGTAGACTTCCATAGAGGACTAGAACCTTGAGGCGCTCGCCAGTCTTTTGAAAGTCGTCCTCAGCTAGTTTCACTACGGTGCTAAGCTCGAGTTTGCTGATCCAGTCCCTAGAAGTGATCTCTGGGCTGAGAAGGAATGGGCGATACACCTTTCGTATCGTTTCGTCGTCTTCCGTTTCGCTCAAGGCGAGGGACCGATAGGAGTATGCAGGATCGACATCAATGCGCGTGACTTCTCGCGCTGCCGAGGTATTATTCAGATCTCCATCTATACGCATAGTTTCTGGCATGGAACTAATTAAACGGTGTCGTGGAAATTTATGGGTAAATGTAGATGTTATCGGAATATTGGCGAGCACGAATCGCTTTTGCAATGGTAGCTATGACGAGGCGGATAGTCAGCCTTATCTGCCTTACAAGACAAGGGATTTAGTTTCGACTCACTAGTGACCGCGTAACCACTACGTACGACATATAAATGACTGGGTAGTAAAAAGGATATATGAGATAATGGTAGACTTGATATATGGATATACATAACAAGTAGCTTGGTTAGGTGGAGTACAGAAGGTATCGAACTTTCTACGAGAAATGTCACTCTCTATTGCTGATTGGTCAGTAAGGTTAAGCTTAAATTACCCAGGTGAAATTCTCGAAGTTCTAAGGCTCACGTGTCGCTTAGTAATCCGGGGTTTTGCGTCATTAAACGTGACATGCCGACGCTGCCATACCATACCTACGCTGACATACTGACGGGTGACATATCGACGACAATAACATACCGACGGTGACATATCGACAATAACATATCTTTACTCCCAGAATCTCAGTATTCTTCCTTATCACCTCTACGCAATCTACGTTCATCTTACAATGTCCAATGAGAAGGATGGGCATAATGCACATGAAGCCAGCCATGATAACGAGCAACGCCCTTTTAATGAACCCGCCGTAAATGATATTCCTGCTTATACGAATGCTGAATATCCTCCTGATGGTGGATATGGCTGGATTTGCGTTGCCGCCTGTTTCAACATCAATTGCTTCACTTGGGGTGTTGTCGCTGTAAGATCCAAAAAACCCAACGCTGCATCCAAATGAGGTACGATGCGCCCTAATTTGTAATAGTCTTATGGTGTTTTTCTTGGGTATTATCTTGAGAATGACATCTACCCGAGTGCTACAGATATTGACTTTGCCCTCATCGGAGGTCTTAATTTTTCAATGGCAATGCTGGTGTCACCAATCGTGACGGTCATCACCCGCCGGTGTGGGATTCATGTGCCGATGCTCATGGGCATCACTTTCCAGACCGCAGGCTTCATCGCGGCCTCATTTGCAACACTCATTTGGCACCTCTACCTTACCCAAGGAATCCTCGTGGGGTTCGGAGTGGGCTTCACCTATATCCCTAGCATCGCCATTCTCTCCCAATGGTTCGGTAAGCGTCGCAGCTTGGCAAACGGCATCAGCGCTGCTGGATCTGGTACTGGCGGGCTTATATTTTCCTTAGCTGTGCGGGCAGCGATCAGCAACATCTCGCTGGCTTGGTCACTTCGCATCACTGGTCTGGTCAGTGGGTTTATGAACGTTATGGCCACCATTGTGATTCGGAGTCGCAATCATATTGTGCAGCCAACACAACATCCATTTGACACGGTCCTGCTTCGCCGATATGATGTCATCTTAGTTCTTGCTTGGGCTTTTATGAGTATGTTAGGCTATATAACATTACTCTTCTCAATGTCGGATTTCGCGCGCTCAATAGGTTTAGACGATTCTCAGGCTGCTACTGCCACGGCCCTTCTTAACCTAGGCACTGCTTTAGGTAGACCGTTCATTGGAGTTGTTAGTGATCAGTTCGGTCGTATCGAGACTGCCGGATTCATGACTCTTCTGTGTGCAATATCCGTCTTTGCCATCTGGTTGCCAGCTACTTCATACGGTGTTACTATCTTCTTTGTAATCATTAATGGTGCAATACTAGGTGTATTTTGGGCCGTAAGTTTCCTCCTATCCAGTTGTACATGTCTCAGGCTAACATTGTACAAAGACCATTGGCCCAATCTGCACAGAAGTCGTCGGACTGAAGGAACTACCCTCGATGCTTTCGTTGTCGTGGTTGATAACTGTCCTACCGACGCTCTGTAAGTCGCCTCTGTTTAATGATATTCAGGAGCCCTGACGTCGTATTATTCCTGCAGTCTCTGAAGTAATCGCGCTTAAGCTGAGACGTCCAAACTCTCAACATGAATTTCTCCACCCCCAAATTTTCGCTGGGATGGCATACCTCGTAGCTAGTTTGGCTAGCTTGGAGTTGTGGCGAGTTAATCGAAGATCGAGGACTTTGGCCAATCTCTCATGTGAAGGGCTACATGAAACATAACCTAGCAAATAACACAAGACCAGCCGAGTGACTAGGTTATGAGCGCATGACAGATCCAGTGTTCTTAGCAGGATCATTGGGAACGATGTTGATCGTTGCACTGGACGAAGACGTGGTGATTTGAACCGATTTCCAACGGGGCTGCAGGGGCTATCTACCAGCTGGGAAGCACTTGGTCAATAGGATTCTCCGAGACTGAGTGACTGAGTGACGCCACCATTGGTTTGTCAACCGAAGGATATGAATGAAAACGTCCCATATCCGGGGTATGGACCTTTCGGTGTTTTCGAGCCCCTACTGCAAGGTTTGACCGTCCTGGTTCATCTGATGGCACTGAGAGTATGGTGAATTGGAAGGCGGAATAAAGCGTGTTGTACTTACTTCCTCGACATCACAAGCGCTACCCCGGTCGCGCGATCCAACAGCACTCACACACACAGAGTGGGTTGCAACGAGCAGACCTCATTTCGTTTGACTATGGCCTTCTCGGTATACTGGTGAATTTGATTCTGATCCGTTGTCCCGGTCAGCTTCCAGGGTTACGAGACTTGATGTATAATTGCAGTTCCCCTGAAAGAGTTCCGATTGCAAGGCCATAAATCTCGCAAAATCGCAGGACGCACACAGATCAAGGACTTTTTTAGGTCTGGTGAGCAGAAGTGAGAGTCTCGTTATTGAAATCTCAGTTCTCATGCGCAGAGTAGACAAATATACAGGACTAGACAGACGGTAAGAAGCTCTTGTACCGTAGAAGCTCCTGTACTCCGCAGTGCGCCGTTATAACTATATTGGGTGGATCGTGGATGCGCGGCCCCTCAACTTAGTGAGGGGCTGTGAATCGCGATCAGCAGGGGTTGAATGGATCTGGCAGGCGTTGCTCCGTGGCGTGTGGCCTGTGCCCGGGATTGCGTCATCCCGTCGTGTTGGCGCCGTGGCAGCTTCACCCATATCCACGGCAGAATTGAAACTGTAGCATGGGATACAGTTTCAACTCTGCCATGCTCAGGGCGCCAACGAACAGTCCTTAATAGTGCCCTTGCTCAATCCACGATTCTGATGTCACGTGAAGCATTAATATTCATATATCACATTAGAGTAGGTGTGTCCTGTGTATTCTAGCCATAGAAGCTCAAGGAAAACATAAGATACTATGCAACAAAGGTGGAGGTTGCCAGAACTTCGCGAATGGACCTGGACTGCTGACAGATATGTACACCCATCAGTGGATACTAAGTAGAACGAAGGCAAACCTACGCCATAGAGGAGATAAAGGTTACCGACTTCAGCCAATCCCAAGAGCTTTCAGCTTCTAAGATCTGGAGACTCATATCTCAACTGGTCATAGGCTTGACGGCATAGACTTGGAACGAGCCTGTGATTATATTAGCCTAGAACCACTATATGGGGAGCTTGCAATGTTCGTACCAGCCCACTCGTTGAAATCCATGATTCCCAGTGAAGCTGCCAACTTTTTGGCATCACTTGCCATCGAAGTCTTGTCCTGACAACCGCATGTGGATGATGAACCGGATTGACAGCAGGACTCCTTTTGCTCCGGCTTGCAGCATCTCGCTTGCATCTCCGCATTGCAGCAAGATGAATCTTTCTCTGCGCCCGTTCCACAGCATGATGTCCCGTCCTCTCCTGCAGTCAAGTACACGTTCAAGTCGTTCTTAGTGTCTACGATAAGAGGGTCTGGCGCATGCAAGTTAGTCAGTGGGTTTGCGCCAGTGGACAAGATTGGACTCACCCCAAAATCCTGCCTTTTTGAGATACGCTTCATGCTCGCTGACCTGACTCGCTCCAGAGATGCACCCCACATACAAGGCGATGTTCTTCTTTATGTCCTCAGTTAATTCCTTCCGGGCCAGGATGTCGCTAATGGAGACTCTTCCGCCAGGCCTGAGCAGTCGGTACATCTCATTAAATGCAAGCTGCTTCTCCGCTGCAGGAACGAGATTGATGACGCAGTTGCTGATAATACAGTCGGCTGTGTTGTCTGGCAGCGGAATAGAAGTGATGGCCCCTTGGACGAACTCTATGTTCTCAGCGTTGATCTTGATTTTGATTTTATTTGCCTTTTCGATCATGTTCTTTGCCATATCGTTAGTGCGCCCTCCATGTGCTGATGCAGATCGGATGCTCACTCGCCTCGTTCATGTCAACTCCAATTGCCTTACCAGATGGACCAACCCTGTTTGCGGCTGTGAAGACATCGAAGCCCGCACCACATCCAAGGTCAATAACGGTTTCGCCCTGCGTAAATTAGCACATAGATCCAGTGCAGGTCATGGCTATACATGCCTCTCTCAGCTTAGCAAGCGCAAGCGGATTACCACAGCTCAATCCCAGATTCGCACCCTCTGGAATACTAGCCAGTTCTTCTTCAGTGTACCCGAAGGACTTGGCGACTGTGTGTTCGTACTGGCCAGTGCTACTTTTGTTGATTGACCCGTATCGCTTATTCACTTCGTCGTAAACATCTTTTGACTCCATTATGTCAAAAGTTGTTGGGTATGATCTGTGAATGAAGAGTGCTTTGTGATCAGTCTAATGAATTTTCTTTCTTGTTCCTGACACGTAAGGGTTCGATGAGCCCGGCTCGATCGAGAACTTATATAGCCCTTTCATGGAAAGTGATATGTCACCGCTCATGCCATCGAGAACTCAATTAGCCCTTTCATGGACAGCGATATGTCACCGCTCATGTCATCCGCTGGTGATTTTGAAAACTGGGCAAGCATAGATATGCCCCATATCAAGCGCACGGACGATAACAAGCCTTCGGACGGTATAACCGAGCTTCGGGCCCTTAGTGCCACCCAGAGGAGGCTCCAGTGGAGACATATCGTTTAGGCGCATGAATCGCGCGAGCTAGCCAGGGTCTGCTTACATAACCGAATTTGATATGTCACCGGTTTCCCTGTCCTGGTGTCGTTGCTATATAATTAATCGGTGACAGATCGTTGAAGAAACCCCAAATGGCCAACCGCCATGACTTCCAATTCAAATTCTCATGCCGTTGCACCCGGGACACGGCCCAAGAGCATCCGCGTTACGGCGCAGCATACCCTAGAGCGAGTTCGCAACAACCAGCGCCGTCATCGCGCTCGTCGGAGGGACTACATCGAGACGCTAGAACAGAAGCTAAGTCAGGCAGAACAGTCTATCAGGACCCTCCGAGATCAGGTTGAAGAACTTCAAGCGGAATCATCCCAATGCCGCAATCAGGATGACCAGAGCGTGTCAGGCCGTCCCGTACGGCCACAGCAGTTTCAGAGTGCTGAGGGTGGCAGATCGCCTGCCAAACTACCTAGCCCCCGAAAAACCGGTTTTCAAGCATTTGGCCTACTTCCGGACACTGCCAACCTGGGGATGTTGACACTGTCTACTCCACTGCCAATTCTCCCCCCACTCTCTGACGATTTTTCCGGCGGACTCGGCCCGGAGGTTGTCGATGCCATATCTCCACATGCTGCATCTGAGGATGTCGATGATGGCCCCCCCGAATCCGAAATTTCAAGAGCAGTTGTTCCTCTAGCCCAGTCGCCTAACTATATCTACGAAACTCCATTACCCGGGGCACCTGCATCAACTGGCGTCAGTGGAGGATGTCGCTCCAGATCATTCAGCGCATCGGATCTAACTCTTCAAACAACGGATTATCAGCTCATTGGAGGAGCTGGAACGTTGCTATCTACGACAGCCAATCCAGAGCCGATTCCGATGACAACGGGAACCTGCTGCTCTGATGGACACTCTTCGAAGCCAGACGACAACAAGACAGACGAACATGCCGTGATTCTAAGTCGAGAGAACTCGCCCTTACTATCAGGATACGTCTTCCAGCCCGCCGTGGAAGCCTACTACACATACAACACCGAGGGCGAGTCGACGATGCTTTGTGCAGAGGCATACCTTCTCATCGCTCAGCAGAACTTCAAGCGAGTTAGCCAGAAAGATGTAGCTATCTGGCTCTGGCACGGGTGTCGAAAGTCGCTTCGTCCTGGCGAGGGATGTCGAGTCAAGACAGATGTGTTATTCAATCTTTTAGCGTTTATTAGCGACGCGTGAATAGCAACGTGAATAGCAAATCCGATAAGCGACCACGGGCTCATCCACTTCACGGAGGAGTTAATGGCGCCTATAATGGGGCAGTACCTGTGGACGATACAGTACTGTGGAGGATCTAGTACTGTGGCAGCTGCAAGCGACGTAATGCACACTAGTGATCAACGTGGAACGTATCTGAACGCAACGAGGATTCGGAATGCGTGGAAAAGAACCATAGTCGCCCTGAAATACTACGTCTGCAAGAGTAGTCGCAGAGGGACGGTGAAACCCGACGACGCGAGCAATCGGCACGAGATTCGAAGATATCAGCGACAGCAGTCACACAGCAGCCTCGAAGATTTCACAATTTTCACGATAAACGAGGGACATCAAAAAAGTCGCTATTCTGTGCTTATGTTCTTTTGCTTCTAATCGCTGCGCCACTAGCCTCGAAGCACAAGTGCTAATGCGTACCATCCCCTTGGCCTGGTCTGTTGATGACCTCAGAACTCGGCTATTCAATGTGCAGGTCGTGAATCAAGTCGTGCCAGGGAAAGACGAGGCTGCCACTTTTTTGTCTCCTGTACACTCACGGGCGACTCGGTGAATAGGTTGGGGATCTTTGGCATTTCTCTTCTTCCGCTTGCTTTCAGCCCCGCTTTCCAGGCAGCAGTGCTGCACGACAGAAAAGAAAACGCCTATTCTGGGTTCCGACCCCACCCTCACTGTCCATCCGCTCCTCTCCCCTCTACGGGTCCTACATCCCCTCTCACCCACGTTGCAGCTTCATCACAGCGGATCTAATGGTTCGTGTGCCGGGCGGAGTAGTCAAGAAGGGGCTTTGTGACTGGGAGAGCGATATACCTGCAATTTATGGTAGCGGCGTTATTTTCTTGTTCTCCCTCCTCAAACAGTCATTTGCAGTACGTCAATTGCTTATCATGGCCTTGTGGATTGGCATTGCCAACCGATCGTCTGAAGAATCATCGATGTCAAAGAGCCGGTGTTTTCATCGCTCCTATCTTCACTATACTTCGGTTCGTAACAATGCTCGACTTCGTTATTGAAATGTACATGACGCCTGTCGTGGGAAGACTGCGACCCAGACGATGGCGTATCCGTAGGTGTGTTATTAGGCGTGGAGCTGGTGGAGCTAATGACGTACTTCCCTGCCAGAGCTCGAAAGAGGATCGATTCCGACATCGATCTCTCAAGATTGCGGCTTTGCGTATTGTTATATTTTTGGGCCTGCACCATGGCACCGGCATTCTTCAAGAGCGTCTGTGCTAGAACATATCGCTGTAAGGTGGCATTTGTGGTGGACTTCCTTTTGAGGATGGACTTTCTGTCGAGAGCAAAGTTTGACGTCGAAAGATCGCAGGGCGGAGACGGGTCAGATGCCCAAGGTCGTTTGCTACATATCTCTAACGGGCCATACAACCACGTTACGTCGCTGTCCTTGGCCCTACTATCGGTCAGATTAATAGGTGAAGAGCCAAACCAGGGAGGGACAGTGGCGCAACCAACCAATCCAATGCCTCCGGGGAGACGGTCGTAAGGCGATATTTTAACTTAGCCCACGTTCTCCATGACGCATTTTCCAATCTGACTTTGTCACGGAAATCATTCTTGGTAACGACTCCCTTCCATTTGGTCGTGCTTTTTGGGCCATCACCGAGCACAGGCCGCACACTAACAGACATACATACCCGTTTGCTGGAAGAAAGAGAGGAAAGGGGAAGGGTTTTTTCTTTAGTGGGCAGGACTACACATGAAGAGTGAGTAACATGATACGCAGTTGATAAAACACTGGCAATACGGAGAAGCAGATTGAAACTTCGTAATTCGGCAGTAACGTGTGCACTTGGCAAATAATCGTGATATATTTGCATAATCTATTAATCTACCTATTCTGGATACACCTGACCGTCCTTGCTTCCCCAGCGGTATCATTCAGGTCCTACTACTTAAGCTACTTGATCAGAATGCATCGAGCAGTCTATTTCGGACGAGACTACATACATGGATTGCTTCCCAGCTTTAGGGAAGTTGCGGCGTGTGTGATCTTCTGTGAGTCCTCAGATGCCTTTGATGCTCGTTCTTGAAGTATGTGCGATGTTATTAGCAGAACCTCCCGTGCTTTTTCAAGATCTCGGGTCCGCGTTGCTTCTTCTTCGCGAAGGGCTT
>JPKC01001138.1:0-24118 GCA_000750925.1 Pseudogymnoascus sp. VKM F-4518 (FW-2643) | reverse complement strand
GTGGTGGGTGGTGGGAGATGGGGTGGGCAGTGCGTACGCGGTACGGTGTACGGAGTAGGAACAGGAGAGGATTTAACCAATTGATCCGTGTCGGCTAGGGTGTGTCTAGGGTGTTACGGTGTGCTTAAGGCAGTTTTTGATGGTGTGGGACGCTAATATGGAGGGAATGGAGAAGGAGAGAAGGAGAAGGAGATAATCCGAGGCAGACCGAGCGAAAGGGAGTACGACGGTCATTTCAGGTACATATCCCGTAGTAGTATAGTGTACGGTAAAGGAAGTCACTTCTCGTTTATCGTATTTCGTTTCATTTTTCTTCCGCGGATAGAGAGTGCTTACTGCTTACTGAACTGAACTCCTCTACTAATCTCTACTAAACTCCTTCTATTGAGTATAACTGGGGTAGTATAACTGGAGTATTATTGACTGCTCCACGGCTACGATTGCTCTAGTTGCATGACTCGGTGGGGACTAGAGCCATCCAAGTTGCAGTCCAACTTCCAATCCAAGTAGCCTTATTTGCACTGGTAACTGGTGGTTTACGACGACTATCTACGTACAGCGAGCGCCTGAGGTAGTAGTTTGTGGTTAGTGGTAGTGGTCACGTATCACAGTATCGAAGACATCTCTCTGCTTACTGCATCTATACTCACCCAATACAACATCTAATGCACAGTTAAAGTCGTTGTCGTCGTTGTACTACTCCAAGCTTCTTATTATACATCTTCATGCGTTGCACGCAAGGGGCTGTTCTTCATCACAATCAGCACGTGCATAACGCACACCGAGCTTGGGTAATTTGGGGGCGAGACGTCCCGATCCATGTACTGTATGTGCTGTGGTATCGCAAAGTAGTAGCCAGGCACGCCATGACGAGTCGTCTTTAACAGGACAGTCCAGTATAGAGTATATATTCACTCGAATATGCTCAAGTTCTCAGCTCAGTAACCAACAGTACAGTACAGCATACCCCTCTGATAGGAAGTTCGTACACCTTGCTCTGCCTTGATTTCGTGGGATTCCCTGGATCCCCCTCTGGTTTCGCCCATGACGGTCTTTCCCGACCAACTTCCTGCACCTCCCCTCCATCGCATCGACAAAGCCCACCACCAACCCGGCAAGAACCCGCATATCCCTTCCTCCGATCCCCGTACCCTACTCCGTACCGCCAGCACAACAACCCGTACCTACACCACACACCGCACCATCCTCGCATCCCCTCGCTCTCCACCATAGCCACACTGCAGCCCCAGGCAGCCGCCGCTCACTGCCACCAAACCAACCAACCAACCAACCATCCCATCCCATCCCATCCCCCTTTTTCCAGTCTGACAGCCAGCCCGTCCCCAGCTGCGCCGCAAGTGTGTAAAGTGTCCCACCTCTGCCCCCCAGCGTTTCATTTCCGGCTTAGACACCCCTTGGCATAATATCAGCTCTGCTCCCCTTGACCGCGTTTATGGCGTCAAGGTGCAGCGATGCAGCCAGTCAGAGGTGCGTCTCGTCGCTGGGGCTGCAGGTCTTGTCATCTTCGGAAATGAGCTTTTTGTACGGTGGCGGGAGGTGCCTTTGGTGCAGTTATGCGGTGTGGTACGTGGGTGTTACGCGGCTCTCACGTGAGATTGGGCTGGAGTGACATTAACTATTTTTGGACTCCAATCGAAGGGATTTTAGGGCTGAGAAACTCGATGCTATTTCTTGGGTTTTGTCTCTGAATGGGTCAACTCTTGGGAGATTTAGTATGCTCTGTCCCTAATGTCACGTGTAACTTCCACAAGTAGACTAGTCTTAAATTGGATGGTCTAAGTTAGCGTATCCGTGTCCCTGCGTTTGGACACGTGACAAAGCTTATTTAGATTCACCAGGTTGTAGTCCTGACATGTCCAGTTACTATATGAAAATAAGAGGGAGGACTCCACAGTCTTTATTTTTTGTTCTTGTTCAAAACATCCTTTAGGTTCCGCAATTAGTTGTTGTCCGGAATTTTGTGGACATTTCGAGCTATTGGCGAAGTAACCCAAGCTCAAACAGACTGACATAAGAGGACCACAGAAGAAATATAAAATGAAGATGATTGCAAAATGAGGCTACTTGATCATTAGATCGTGCGCTAGAATAATACGAATGCATGTATGCAGACTCCATACAGTATCAACATTGCAACGCGAGTTGCTACAGTCTTCGATTTGATCAAATAATTCATATACTCCCTGGGTTCTGCTATATATTCAAGGTAAATTTCTCACATACTACCTAATATATCTACGATATATTCGGAACTTCCCCTAATCTTTACTCACTCGTCGCTCGCATGTCTTCCTTTAGATTAAATCCGCCTAGAGCCTAGTCAAAGAAACTTAAGGTTAATAAATCTAGAAAATGTACTGGAATTCTTATAATAAGAATATATATAAACTACCTTAAATGCTCTAGTAGCGTTCCTAAAATTTAATAGATAATATAAAGGTACATGGCGCATATTGCTTGTTAGTTTTAAGCTAGCGCACATTGCTTGTCCCAACCTTGAGCGAAGTGAAAGTTTGGTCACGACGATTATCAGTGACAACACAATTTTAACTACTGCAACACGTCGTTCGTTTTACCTATTCACCCTCGACACCCACTCTGCCACAAGGCCCTTGTAATCCTCCGGTCCATACGGACTGAAAATTTCACTCAGCAAGCCCTTCTTCCTATGGCACGCCAACCCAAGATCCGTCAACACCATATCCAAATACGGCACCGCATCGAACGCAAAATCAGGCACGACGCCAAACCCCTCCGGATACCTCCAGCGCCCAAACCGATTGTGGAGGACTGCCTCATACCTAACCTCCTCATCATCAGCAGGAATGGCAACAGCATCAGCCTCGCCCGAGAAGTACGCCGTAATCCATAGCGCCTGCGCCTGCGCCAGAATCGTAGCGCTGATAGTCAGCTGGAAGCCTATAAATGCGATATCGCGATCGCGAATCGTCGACGGCGGAACCATGAAGCGGTAATGCTGGAACGGCTCAAACGTATCTTCCGGAGGCGCGAGGTCCTCGTTGCTAATCCCCTTGCTCTCTGTCAGGGGAACGTAATTCGGGCGTGCAGCTGGGCGCTGCTTGAGTCTGGGGAAGCGGGAGAGGATTTCTTCGTTGGCTTGCTTGGTTTGCGCGCTGGGGTCGTTGGTGGTGTGGTGGGGAAGGCCGAGGTCCAGGCCTTGGGGGAGGAAATCGAGGGCGACGCTGCGCTTCCAGCCTGTTGCGCAGATCATGGCGTCTACCTTTAGTCGTTCGCCTTTGGAAAGTAGGACTGTTTTGGGAGCGAGCCCCTCGATATCGGCGATGTGCACGGATACCGAGCCGTTGCGGATGAGATCAAAAAAGTCGGTGTCGTAATTGAGGATTGATACGCCCGACGCCCCGACGAAGAAGGCGTCACTCCAGGGCTCGAGTTTGGCCAGTTCGGGGTGCGAGCGGTATTTGTTCAGCGTCTTCACGTCGTTGTTTAGGATGGCCCAGAAACCGTTCACAAGGGCTCGTCCTATCGCAGTGCCGTGGAGAAAAGATCTGACACGAGAGTACCCGTCGGAATTACCCCAGATACAGGGGCTGAGCCAGGTAATGAAGCGAGTGTGCACGAGTTTCTCGAGCCACCTCTTCACGGGCGTCACGTACGCTGGAGCCATCCAGGTTGGGCCGTGGCCGGATTCTGAAGACGTTCAATGCATGCACTTACTTGGGTTCTGGGGCTTACATACCGCGGATAATCCACTCGACTTTGACCCCTTTCGTTGCGTAGGCATAGACGGCATCCCAAGCCGACTTTGTGCCGCCAAAAACCGCGACCGTCTTTGCTGATTCCAGCGTCCCCACATGTTCCCTGAAGTCGCCAGTGTGGAACAGGGGAGCCCCAAATGACTCTGAACCGCTGAACCTAGGGAGAAATGGGTCCGAAGTCAAGCCCGTTGCAACGATAAGCTTCTTCGCCAGGACTTCGCTCGTCTTCAGGGCATCCTTGTCGCTGAACCCTTTCTTTACGGTGAGTAGCCACCCCGAGCCACTGACCTGCTCAGCCGAAAGAACCTTGGTCTCAAACCGGATCTTGTCATAAATGCCGAACTTATGCGCGTAGTCCCCGAGGTAGCGGTGAAGCACATCGCCGTCGATGTGCTCACCAGCCTTGATGCCATACGTCGCAGTATCCATGGGGAAATCACTGAACTCGTAGGTACCGAGCATATTGTTGGTCTTCAGACCGGGATACAGCTTCCGTTCCGCCCATACTCCGCCAATTGTCTCCTCCGAGTCCAGGATGGCGATGTTGGCCGACGGGTTCACCTCCAGGAATGTCTTTGCGGCGGCGAGGCCATAGGAGCCTGGGAGGGTTCAGAGATGCTCACGACCGCATTTTTGGACCGACTCACCTGCGCCAATGACTACGAGATCAAACTCATCGGTCTTCCCCATTGTGCAGCTATTGACCAGAAGGCTCTTCCGCTATTGTAAACAATGCTTTAAAGCTTATCTACTTATGGACGCAGTGCTTGTAGGTAAGATTGATCCCTGTTTAGCCACGTGTAAGATCTTGGCAGGGGTGATGACAGGGAACATCTGCAAATGCTATTGAGTAATCGTTGAGTGGCGAGATACACAGCCAAAATCGTGTGAGAATCCCCAATCAGTCCCTTGGCGCACCAGAACAGAAGCCTCGCAGTAAATACAGTAAATATAATATATAGACCAATTGAATTACTGCACTATCCTACGGGCCTACGTACTATTTGTATTCAATCGGGGGCCTACCCAAACCCCTAGACACCTGAAGGATTTGGGCCTAAAGCCTGATACACTGGTATTCCGAGACAGATGTCTCACAACACAACAATCGGTGGTGCGGTATTTTTATCAAATGCCTCAATCAAACGTTACCTCGCTCTATACTCACCTTCTCAAATAAGAACGCTATCAGTCACTTATCAACCTTATACTTTACGTGCTGAAGTTCATCGATGTAAGCACGGAGTGTTTATTAGCGGGTTAATATTATGAGACGGCAGCATTTGTTGGAGGAAGAGGACGGGCACCGTGGGACACAATGGCCTTTTGGCCATAAAAAGGCAGTTCTTCCCAGTGTCATCGTCGGAGCCTACCACCGATATAACTATCAGAAATATTATCAACAAACTAGCTACTCAAACTCGCATTGAGAAAATTGGCACAAGTATCTGATTTACGGAGCATAAAAAAAATAGAATCTCATATGATAAACAAAAACCTAACATGACAGACACCGCTACGGTAGCAGGATGGTACAACGCCAATGCCGATCTTGAACACAATCGCCTCATCGACAACCGCCTTGAGTTTGCCATCTCCCTCCGCATAATCCAGCAATCTCTGTCTTCCCTACCACCCACCGGACCAAAGCAAATCCTCGATCTCGGTGGAGGCACAGGACGCTACGGTTTGTGATCTAAGAATCCACGCCTCCCCATCGCCACGACTCTAACATACCGTAACCAGCCGTCGAACTAGCCAAACAAGGCCACAGCGTAACACTCGTCGATATTTCCCAGACCGAGCTCGAGCAAGCCATACAGCACGCCCAAGAAGCCGGCGTAGCCCTCGCAGACATCACCTGCGCCGACGCGAGAGATATCCGTGGTGTCCCAGGCGTATTCCGCGAGAACTACTACGACATCGTGCTCTGCCAAGGACCGCTCTACCATCTCCTCTCCCTAGACGAGCGTCTCCACGTCCTTCATTCGTGCATGTTAGCAACGAAGCGTGATGGATTCGTGATTGCAGCTTTCGTGACTAGGTACGCGCATCTGCGGGACCTGGCGCAGAGAGAGCCGTTGAGACTGAGTAGGGAGGCGGGTTATTACGCTGGGTATTTGGCGTCGGGGGAGTATACGAGGAATCTGCGGAATGTTAGTCATCATACGCATCGGGAGGAGGTGAGGGCGCTTTTTGGGATGTGTGTTGGGCGGGAGGGGGGCGCGGGGATGGGGTTGGAGGTTCAGAGGATGGTGGCTTGTGAGTCGTTTTTGGGTGGGGGGTTGTCGGCGAAGCTGAGTGGGTTGGATGAGGAGGCGTTTAGGCCGTGGCTTGAGGTTGCGTTGGAGGCGGCGGAGGATCTGGACGTGGGAACTGCGGATCATTTGCTTGTGGTTGCTAAGAAGGTCATCGAGGAGGTCTGAAATCTAAGTTAATGATGAGAAACTTCAAACATTCTGTTGTCTCTTGTTGGAAATGAGTGGTAAAGATTTTATTTTGAAGATTTCAACAGAAAACTTCTAACGGTACCACAAAATATTTGATAAGAATGTAATGACTATTTACAAACCAACCCTTAGGACCCTATTATGGGCGGAACTGCAGGAGGGTAGAATCGTAGTAAGTATACCCAGTACCACTCGGGGGCTCAAACCCAAAGATGTAGTTAGCCCACCATGGTCCACCACCCCACCACATGGCTCCAGTCCACACATCAGAGTTCGCCTTCAAGTGCTGCAGCAGGCCCGTAACAGCAGTCTTGCACTGGCTGTTAGCACCGCCCGCAAACTCACCAATGATGCCGATCTTGCCATTCGCGCGCAGCCATGCCGTCGCGCTCGTCACACGCTCGACGCCGATGGTAGAGGAGACGCAGTTTTCCGACGTGCCAGATCCGTCCGAGTCGAGGTACTGGTGCATCTGGTAGATGATCTTGTTCTGGGGGTCGGTGAGCGCCTTGAGGTTGTCGTTGACTGTGTTCCAGGTCCAGGCACCGCTGTAGGAGTTGCCTTCGACGAAGATGTATTGGGAGGTGGCTCCGGCGGCACGGATGGCATTGATGGCAGCCTGGTTTAGGTTCAGGACCAAGGTCTGGTCCATGTCGTGGTACTCGTTGTTTGTGTCAAAGATCTGATTGGATTAGCTTGGGCGACAGAGCTCTTGAGAAAGGGATTGACTTACAACTTTAGCGTCATTCTTGAAGGCCGTTGCCAATGTTTTGAAAAAGGTGCCGAATGCATTCGTATCAGTAATGATAGCGCCGTTGTACCGGCCAAAGTTGTGGGGGTCAATAACAGCGTATCCTCCGTTCTGGGTGATATAGTTGATCGCAACAGTGTAGTTCGCAAGATACGCCGCTGAAAACGCTGATCCTACCCCACCGGGCGCCATGCGCTCCATAAGGAAAGGCACGCGGAAGATGTTGTAGCCTTCTTTCATGAGCGACTATATGGTGGTTAGCTGTGAGGTAAGTCTTCGTTTAGGGAGGCCATACCCCAAGAACATCGGTCGAAGCAAAGATAAAGTCCTTGCCATAGACGCCAGGAAGGCTTCCCTGCCCGAACTCGGCACCGGATTCATCAACACCGAGCCACTTCCAGCCTGTCGCCGAAGGGTTCGCTGCAGATGTAGTAGTTTGACCAGGAGCGGTAGTGGTTTGACCAGCAGCGGTAGTAGTCGGAGTAGAGCCGCCATCAGTACCAGGGACGCACTGAGAGTACCAAGCGTTCGAGTACACGCAATGGTAACCCGACACGCATGTTGTCTGGCCAGTCCATCCCGTTCCTCCACATTGGCCCCATGCTCCCTGCTGTGCTTGGGCAGCACCAATGAGCAATGCACCGCACAAAGGCTGGTAAAACCTCATTTTTATCTAATGGCGTCTGAGAAGATATGAATAAAACCTCGGCCTAACAAAGTCATTGTGATGGCTCGAGACTCTTTATATAGAGGAGATGAGTAGAACTTCTAGGCCGGCCCCGCTCAAGGAGCAGGCTCGAGGGACCATGATAGCACGGAGCCAGACTTCCGAAGTAGTCATTAAAGCTTATTAAACCCCGATACGGTTGAATCTGGCCAAGACTAGCGTCATTAGGGCATTGACCAATACTATAAGTGACGCTGATCCGGAAGGCCAAGCCGAGAGGCCCAAGCCATCCGGCAAATCTGTCGTGTCGAGCTTATAATCCATCGTACTTCTGGTAAGCCAAAATCATTATCGAACTACCGGGCAGGATTGCCCAGTAAATTCCAGGCATATTGATAAGCTTAAGTATGCGAAATAAGTCGTGGCGTAGAAACCCAGGTAAGTGCGAGAGGCCGCACATACCCCGTGAGGTTACTCGTTGTCCTTCGGATAGAGGGGCAAGGGCCGACGGAGCCGCGTTTTAATTAATCTGGGGAAACCTTGTGATCCAGTGACACCCCCACACATTCGGCCTGATGAGCCGTGTATATTGTAAAATTTGATGTTCTGGCCAAACTGAGCTATTGGAGGGACTGGGATAATCACTCTCGGGACAGATATCCACGGAGGGTTTCTCCCCATGTTTCAATCCAGCATCTTAACCGAGGCAGACACAACAACACCACAGCAACTCAAAAGGAAATGAATACTCCAGGTCATTGGATTGACACAGGCTTATAGCTGATAAGCTTTATTTTGGAGTTTCTTGCGTAGGTAGTCTCAAAATATATATTAACGGAAAGACACTTACAAATTGGCTACCCTTTTTGCCATTTCGTGCTTGGGCTTCCTCGGTCCAAGTCCTTTGCTCACTGAATAATCTTAGCGATATTTTGCATCTAATATTAAACGGATCATCCTTCGGCTTTGTTGTTTTCTTCGTCCGATTTATCGCCCTTTTTCGCCGGTTGGGGCGGCGAGATTGGTGGCCTCCAAGGCGCACCCCTATTCAGCCTAGATATCACGATGTCCGCCTCCCTTGCCATGCAAATACCCGGTATAACGTCTAGCGTAGATGGGCATGAGAGACCCTATCCCTCCAATCTAAGCCCCTCTCCGCCCTAAGGTCACCGCCGCATAGGCTGTATGGGTGTTTGGCTAGTCTATCCGTAATTTAAGCACTAAGCTCCGCTACCGCCACTGGTACAGCGACAACGCGACAGAAGGCGTCAATATCGGCAGCGATAGTGAAATAAGGCGTTGACAAGAAAAGCGGTCATAAGAAGGCCGTGTTAACAGATTAGGAAGCGGAACGAGAAGTCACATAGAGTAGTTGGGAGGTCGAGATTCGGGGCTAGACCCCAGCCTGAATTTAGCACAGGAGCAGGGATTTTTGTAATGTTTGTTTTGTTTGACGGATAATATCCAGTCTTAAGGATCAGAGCGAGCATTTATACTCGTCTTTGTTAGGTAGGGTGGCGGGCTTGGCGATACCTAGGTTTCTCAGGGCACGCCATGGGGAATCGGCAGTCTCGGACTGCCGATTTGAAGTGGCCCGACCTTATTCGGAAAGTAAGTGAAAGGTACTATAGGAAGTACCTTTCAATTGCTTTCCAAACACTCAACAAATATGGGATATGACTTTCCTACCTCGACCAAAATACATCCAGGCACGTCGTATCTCGCCGTCTATTGATGATGTCGAGAGCAACCTACCAGCTCCATGTTATTTGGACAATGAGGTAACGAGCTCACAGCTAGTTCTCATAAAGCTAGCTTAAAACTGAGCAGCTTAGCGGGCATAAACATTGCAATATGCTTCGAAGTTCGTTGGGAACTGTGTTGGACCAAGGACAATCCCGACGTGGAAATAATGTGATGAACTGGGCTGGGGGTCGCGAGAGAGATTGCGGTGCCATTGGGTGGGTGTTTCTATTCCTAAGAAGTCATGCGTAAAGAAAGGCGGTAGACATGCAGGCGTCGTATCGGGAGTTCATGAGGCAGCGGCAGGTGTTTGGGCGAGGTTTCAGCATTCCGTAGGCTGTGTGCTGTTGGGGATAGTTAGCTTATCTGTGAAAGCTGGAGATCCTGGTTGTCCACTTCAATATACCCAGCGATATGGATTCGGAGATTATAACATCCGTATATGGAGCCAACCATCATAGTTCTTTGGCCTCCTTTTCATTTCCGACAGTTCGGAGACTTGGAGCCTTAGCGCATGACTCGTGTTGAAGCTTCTATTTTGGACAGCCCACGCGGCGGCCCGGCCCTGCCCGAGTGGGTACGTACTCTGTACGGCCAAAACCGACGACAACTGGAATAACTTCCACAAGACAGACATGGCATGAGTGATGGCAGCATCTGTACCTAGCTCAGCCGGAATCAGGATTTCGTTTGAGGCTGTACTCTTCTTGACGCGAATACGACGTCAAAATCCGGTTACGCTGTACACTTTTATTCTTAGGTACAGACAAACAACCTCAACGTATGTGCTCAATGGTGGCCTTACCCCTCCCCATAGCGACTGTGCAAATGACCCATTACAAGTATTGCAAGTCTTACTGTACATCCAGATAATGTCTTTTTCTTGGCTGGGCAACTCGTATATTGGATTAATTAATACCCCCAGAGTCGGGTTCTTTCCTCTTCACACCCAGATCCTTGGGCTCAATCATACTCTATTAAACCCCAGCTGGCCCCGAAATTTCATTACTGACCCTAACCCCTTACCCCAGGCAGACCCCACGATATCCCTACACCCCCCTCATCTCCGAGGTTTGCAACCCCATATGACTTTCAGCTCCCGTCCGCCCTCGTGTCCTAAATAAATTAATACGCTAAACTAAGGTATTCTACTGTACACTCTCAACAAACACAGGATTATGTAGGTTGTGTTTGCCATTCGATGGTGCTCTCTCGGCTATCAGTCCCTCGGGACGTAAATCTTGGAACCAGATAACGAGATATGAAACAAATAGCGCTGCATTTTGACTTGGCGTTCGTGATACTGGAGAGACGGCAGATCAGGGCTGAGAAAAAGAGTCGGCGGACGGCTGCGCCCGATAGACAAATTTGACCGAAGGGGCCATTTCCTGGAGGAGCAAACACGGGTGGTATGGATCCGATATCCTCTTGGTTTGCTAGCGGGCCAATCCCGGGCACAAGCCATTTCCTCCTTGCAAGGGATCCTCGCACGGGATCCACGCAAGGGAATCCAGAACACGCTCCACAGTAGAACCCACCCAACGTAACCGCACAACTCCTGGCGGTTTTCGAAATTACAAGTAACCTACTCTACAGGACCCCTACAGCTGAATCTACAGCTGAACCCTTACGGCTGAGTCCCTATAGCCGAGTCCTACAGCAAACTTGTGGTCGCATGTCCCTACCAACAATCGTGATCGGGTAAATGGGTGATCGTCCCGGGGAGCTGCAACATCCCCGCGCCCGCATGCGCCCCTGAAGACCCCACCACACCCATCTTACCTCACAGTCCACTGGCGGCGCGACTTCTCACTTCTCCAAGCCTTGCGCTCTACAAACAAACTACGAAGTCCCGGCTCTCTGGCCCTGTACAGGTGGCATGCACAAGCGTCCCGCACCCGCCCTCCGATTCGTTATCACTGAAATGATTTCGCGCATGGACACACCGAAATAAAGCATCAGGCCAATCAAAAATCTTCCATTAAAAGCAGCTAAACACCTTACCACGCCGTCGGAACTCGCGGCTTGCGCCATCACCTCCTGTAGAGAAAAATAGGTAATCCTGAACTCCTCCTGTGCGCTCCGGCACTTCCCCGACGCCCGTTCTTTAGCTCCATTTCCAATTCAGCTGAGGCCGTGCAAGTAAAATCCCCTAGCTCGACTTCTGTACCATGCAAACTCCTCCCCCGGTTTTGCGCCCGATCTCCCCGCTCTCGCCCCCATCCATGATAACAGGGTAGCGCTCAAATCCCATTCGACCGTAGAAGATTTCAGCTCCCTTATTCTCGCCAGACTTCATGAGATGGATGCCGCGCACCCCGTCCGCCTGAAGTTTTGCCATAAGCGCCGCTATGAGAATCTTACCTCCACCGTGGCCCTGGTACTCGGGTAGGATATCGATGTGCAGGTGTGCTGGATAGTCTTCAAGTAGACCCGGCCACTTGCTATGTAGCACCGATTCGTCAGGGTAGTAGAGGCGCTGGAGGAGGGCGGCAGCTACATCTCCGTTTTTGCCTGTGCGCTCGATTTCGTTGCCGGCCACAGCTCCAGGGCTTGGTGGTGGAGGTGGGTAGAGTGAGCGGTCGATGGTTGGGAGGTACTCCGATTTATAGCGTTTCAGGTAGGTTGCTGAACATGGTGCGGCGACGCAGTATCCCACGCAGTCACCATGGCCGTTGTCGAGGACGAAGGTGTATTCAGGATGAAGAATGACGTATGGGAGGGCAAATATGAGAGGGACGATGGTGTTGGCTGGTTCGAGGGCTGCAGCTGAGTGGGCAGTAACACGGCACTGGAGCGGGTTAGCTTTCTGTAGTCGTTTCATCTTGAGATTTGAAGGTTAAAGATGGGCATGGGATTCAAGCACTGGGAGGGCTGGGAGGGAGCAAACGGGGCCAAAAACTCACAATGTGCATGATAGATTCGAGGTCTGCTGGGCCATAGGCCCGAATAAATGGTCTTGAGCTCTCTTCCATGATGCGCTGAAGCTGCTGTAGTCGAGCACCCGCGATCTTTGAATTTGAGGGAGCCATACTGGCGCGGCCTTGGGGCAGTTATAGACAGCCCTTGCTGAATGAGCCGTGATTCAGAGTGAGATCCGTGGATGCACTCTTACGCAACCGTCCTGCACTGATTGACAACCCTTGCTTTCTCAAGATGCATGCAAGTCTGTCCAAAGCGTGAAATGCGGATTCAAAAGAACCCCAGCAGCCGCGATGCCAGGATAGACCCCAGGTCCCAGATCAGGACCCCAGGCACCCACACCCCTGACTGTAAACGGAGCAGCTTGGTGGCGCGTGCTGCACTTAGACAAACGAGCTTGTGCTCCCATTCCAACATCGCAATTACGGTCTTTGTGGCGTGTTCTCCGCGCATGACAAGGTGCAGGTCCCGATTGGCCGATATCCATGCAGTTATGCAGACGTCGCACAGAACAGCTAGCGTGAGGACGTGCGGCGGGGAGGTGGCGGCAGCGAGGGCGCGAGCGGAAGTGATCATCGCCCTTGTGTAGTACCTGCGTTGGCGCCGGGTGATGAAAGGGAGAGTCGGATGGCGGTTTCAGCACAAAGAACCGCCCGGGGCGCGCAGGAATGAGAACCCGGAGACGGGAGGGGGAGGTTAGACTACTACTAGCCACGTGATGGTCATTACATTCTGTGCCACCGAATCTCGCTCATGGTTCTTAATGCTCATAGTCAGCTCCTTGTCCTCAGTGTCTCGGGCTTTATTACCACATTAACAACATGATATCATCGAAGCAGGAAGCTGCCTTTCAACCTCGTTGAAACCTCATAGATCGGCGAATTCAAGACCTTCAAAGTGTGCTGTAGAGGGGCCGCTTTGTCTCCTTCCAAGTTTTTAGTGGTGGAAGATGGGGGGATTCCTTTGACGTGTGAGACATCTCAAGGTTTTGGCATGCGCATCGGGGATCTTCCATCACATCACCTCGCGTACGGGCCATATCATCAATGTCTCGCAGCACAGTGGTAGCGCCTCCCATTAGCAGGCTGGCGCAGTGAATACCCCGTTTCCGTACTTTTATCCGCATTCTCGACCAGGGCGCGGAGGTAGAGTGATCTAACAAGCGTTGCTTTGCAACCGAACAACGTATCCTGCCAGTATCGATCACATAGCCGCCCGTAGCCTGTCCTCGAAATAAAATTTGGCTTCAAGTGGTTTATTTCAAGCCATCATTTCCCAAAGGGGATCACTTCCCGCTCATAGTGCGCACCCCACTTTAATAGGGGTCTATTCCAGCTTTGGAAGTGTTGTCAGATCTTATCTTATCACTTTGAATATTTCAGGTGGTACGAGTACTCGTGCCGCCCAAAACATGACAGCGATGTTTATAGTAACGGGAATTAAAATAACTCTTAGTTAGAATATGAGTCACTTAGAAATAGAGCTCAAATGCGCACACGTTGCATATAGTTTCCCATACTAGCGGTCTATACACATGTCTATCTTGTCATGAGCAGATCATATTCTTATAGAAAGCTTTTGAAATTTACGTCAAACGGATGGCATGTTATGTCAAAATCTAATTATTTAATATTCTCCATGCCCCCGTCTCTCCTTTATTTTCCCCTATCTAAATCTCGAAGTCAAAGTTAACATTTAGTAAAATCCACAATTTCACAGTCATGAGTAGCGACATACTTCATCCTATCGAGAGCCCTGTCATCCAGATTCAACTCCGGGACCCTACACCACTTCAGGGAGCTGCACAAGACGCAAAGATAGCTAGCACGATATTGTATCTTGCAACTCAAGGCCTCCAGGTACACCCCTCTCCAACTTAAAAACTTCCTATCTGAAGTTACTACTGCTAACTTTCTTATAAGGTCCACTTTCCACCGATTACTGTCGAGCACACCTTCGACCCTGTCTACTGCGACCCTAGCTGCGGCAAAATATTCTACACTATCAACATCGAGGCCGAAGAACCCGACGTCGTCTTGAAAGCCTTCCAGCAATGTTTAAGACATCATGCTCCCAGCTCTGACATTATGTTTGTCTCACGCCATTCGCGAGCTTGGCCGTATCAATCTTCACTTCCACCATTCGGGTAAACCCATTAGCTCAGTACCCTGAGTAGAAGCCGCAATGGAGTGCTGGCTTCCCGTCACCGTTCCCAACGGCTGTGGTCCAAAAAAGACCACTAGAGTGCAACTAACCGGCGGTATTGTAGGGCGGTAGAACTATGTTAATTTTAATAACGGTTGAGGTTCCTGGGGACTATCTTATTCGAATACAGGGTGTTGACACCAGGTTAATACAATTGATGGCTACAGCGGCGGGACTGCAAGGTTTCGATGGGGGAGGTCAAGTGGTAATTCAGACGTGAAGTATTTCGAGGTCATCAGAAGCGACGAAATTTGTCGATACGGTATTTGGCAGTGTTGTGGTCCCTTGAAAAGGGGTTCTAATAATTATTAATTATCCCTTTCCTGTAGCGGGGGATTTCGGGCGGCATATGTTATGTACGGCAAAATAATATATCAGGATTATTTAATTAAGAGTTTCTCATCTCCGTTGCGCCTCCCATCCAGCCCCTGAAACTCCCGCTTTATTAAAGAAATAAATGACTATCTCCCTAATGCAATGGGCCATACCTATGACTTCTTATTAGTCCAGCTGGCCATGGGAAGCCTGCCAAGTGAGATCAGAATTGGCGATCTCTCTTAGCATAAGCCGTGGCCCCTCGACCTTGGTAATGAGTCATGATTCTCAGTGATAAGATTCGGCATATTGGCGTTGTAAATACCAGCACCGTATGATCATAGGTCTCGCAGGTCTCGCGGATCGGCTCTTTCCCATTTTCGTTCGCAGACCTCGCAAGGTAGTCTGAACTGCGCCTAGTAGTTCAAATGCCAGGGTATTCCCATCTCTTGACTCCCATGGTGATATCATAATCCTCTATCGTTCCTCACCGAACGGATGGTTGAATTTCAGTAGCCCGTTCAGTCCCCCAACCCATCCATCATCATGCTTCATCCCGCTCTTTGTCCCCCGCATCACGCATGGCACGCCGCCAGACCAGGCTCCATCAGGGCGCTTAATATCCTCCCCCAGAACCCGAATTTCCATGCCACAGGCAACTCCCATGTTACTACGCTTTCCATCGATGCTTACTTCCAACTCTCGCCCACGGTTTTTCTCGCTTAACCGCAACGTCAGTGGCGTATTCGCCGGTAAGACAAGTGGTCGGAAGCTGAGACTTCTCGGGCAAATAGGTGTCATGAGCAGGCTACTCACGAGTGGGTGAATAATGCTGCCCCCACTCGAGAGACTATATGCTGTGGACCCCGTCGGTGTGGCAATGATCATCCCGTCTGCCACAGCTTCAGTTAAAAATCTTCCACCAACGAATATCTCGATGATGGCCATGTGAGGATTTGCGCCTCTATGGATGATAACCTCATTCATGGCGTGGATATCGCGCACTTCGCTCTCCACCGTGCCATCGCTATTGACTTTCTGCCCATTCGCATCAAATACGCCTACCTTCAGCCTGTTCCTCAACAGGACCTTTGATAGCCTGGACGTTCCCATGGACTTCCCTCGTATAGATGACCAGCCGGTCACATCTCCTGTCTCTCCGCCAGCTATATCTTGAACGTGCGGGTGCTGCTGGTCCTGGAAGAGGTGCGAGCCAGCAGCTGCGCCCGACATGTAGACTTCACGGAAGGCGCGTTTAAATTCCTCGAATTTCCATTCGCCCAAGAAACCGAGTGTACCCATGCTGAAAGATAGGAGTGGCGGAACATGAGGAGTTGTGGAAAAGAGAGCGGAGGCATGGAGAATTGTACCGTCGCCGCCGAGAGTCGTTGTCATGTCGGCCTTCTTCGAGAGGATAGAGCTGTCGGAGGTTGTGTAGATCGGAAACGGTATGGATGACTGGATAGATGTTGCGACATGCGGCTCGAATATTAGAGACACATTTTCGTAGTTTTGGTGTATATAATTTGCATACTCTATCATAGACTCCGTCACAGCCGGGGCACCATCTTTTTTGACGAAGAGTATGTTTCGTGGCGGAGAGGGCCACTGCAAGGAGAGGAGGTCGCTCTGCTGACTCTCGAGGTATTTGGGGATAATTCGATCCGGCAATTGAGCGAGATCACGGATTTCTTGCCTTCGACTTGACTGGGAGAATAGTCGCAAGCAAGACGCCGGGGCGCTTCGAGGTCGCCAATGTCGCAGTAGCATCTTGAGTTTACCGTCGAGTTGATCGTGATATAAGTTTCAGTAAATAAACACTGGGCATTGTCGCTACTCGTTTCGCTCGACCGATTCTAGGAAGTAAAGCATGGTAGAGGTTAAAAAGCTAGCATGAGTTGGTGATGAGATTCTTGAAGATGGAGCAATATGTCCGATGTAAAGGATAGCTAAGCTGCAGCTCTGTCACTGAAGCTGGTCCGTGCTCGCGTCGGGGCTGCAGCCTTGCGTCACAAAGGACAAATGAACGGGACCCGATTTGACAAGTTTCGTTTTTCGGGTTGCGAAGTCACGCGTCATGCCGATGATTTCCCTTTTGGTTGGTTCTCGGCATTCATCAGTACACACACATGCATCTTACTTAGCGTATCGAAGATTCACATCGCCAACGCATATTCACAACGTCAACGCAACTGTGCCGTTGCCCCTTTGATCGCCATGGATAATTGTATTGCATTCCCCAGCTAGGATTTGGTTATTTGATATTTCTCATCAAAGGCACTACATACCACAAAGCTGCCCTACAAATAGGGCCGAACGGGGTATCCCGCAGAGGCCAAAGAAAATAGGCTACAGCCTCAAGGGAACAAAACACCTCGCCACGTATATATCCCACCAAGACCATCTCTCGTTCACCCTTGTCTTCTGGACTGGCAAGCAGAGGGAAGGACGTCGTACGAGCTTCTTCGAGCTTCCTCGGTCACAAAAACCATGAGCGCTTCCCGCGTCAAGAGCCGGCCGAAGATGCCGGCTCCTATGCCAGATCTCGGCGGAGGCAGCACCGGAGTTGCGCAAAATGACCACCATCCTTCTGGTGAGATTGTCCACGGAGGCCCAAAGCAGTTTATTCGATTCGTTCTCTTTATGGCGTACTTCTGGTCCTGCGCTTGCACGTATGTCCTACCCCAGCCACACGTGATTACCAGTATTGATATCCGTTAGAATTGTCCTCTCAGAGTTCGTGGGGATCCCACTGTACTGGATTAACAAGGAATCGTATTACAAAAACATAGCCCTGGCGAAGGAGGCTTTCGGCACTACGATCACATGCATGACGAAGTGGTGGAGTCCAACCGTTATCAGAATAAGCGGCGATGAGAGCGTCCGGGGCCAGCTTCGTCAGTTACCGGACGGCAGGCTTGAGTGCAGTTTCCCCGAAAGGATAGTACTGATTGCCAACCACCAGGTACGTTAAATGGTATATCGGAGAGCTGGCATTAATAACTCGTTGCAGCTCTATTCCGACTGGATATACCTCTGGTGGATTGGATATGCCAACAGACCAAGGATGTCTGGTCACGTTTACATTATCTTGAAGGAGACCATAAAGTACATTCCTCTCCTCGGACAAGGCATGGTTCTCTTCAACTTCATCTTCATGTCGCGAAAATGGTCCAAAGATAAGGCCAGGATGGCGTACAGACTCGGAAAGCTAAAGACACCGATTCCCGGCACGAAACTTCTGAGGCCAATGTGGCTCATGCTCTTTCCCGAGGGGACCAATCTGAGCGATAATGGGAGACTTAACAGTGCGAAGTGGGCGGCAAAGCAAGGCCTTCAAGACTTACAGCATCAGATGTTGCCACGAAGCACGGGCTCTTTCTTTTGCTTGAATGAGCTTAAAGGTACAGTTGATTATGTATACGATTGCACTTTGGCATATGAAGGTATTGCGTAAGTATCATCACCCCCTACAATTATCGGCCGCTAATTATTTGATAGTCGCGGGCAGTTTGGCCAAGACTACTTTACTCTACGATCCAGCTACTTTGAAGGAAGGCCGCCAAAGTCAGTGAACATGTATTGGCGTCGATTTGCGCTCTCCGATATTCCTCTAGATGATGCAGTGGAATTTGATGTGTGGATACGAGAACGCTGGATTGAGAAGGATGCGTTTCTCGAAGAATATATGAGCACAGGACGATTCCCTGCATCCCAGGACTTGGAGTCTGAGACAAAGGATTCCGAGGGGTCTACAGTGGCCATCAGAGGCTTTATCGAGACGGAAATGAAGCCAGCGCATTGGTATGAAGTGTTCAAGGTGTTTACGGTCATTGCTGGATTTGGTGTTGCTGTGAACTTGTCAGCCAGGTTTTGGCACTTCGTTCGTAACGGGTTGTGGGCGTAGAGTTTATAGGGGTGGGTGTGGAGGCCACATCGGATAGGAAGTTAGGAATACCCAATGATACAAAAATTTAGTACATAATGTTCGCATTTCGTTTTGCGCTGGACCTGAAGTCTCATCATCTACATGCCACATGTGAATTTATGTATGTACGGTATTTACGCTTTCATTGCAGTCCGTGGTCGTGCCACAGAAGCCGTATGCGGAACAGCAGACCTAGCCATCATCAGCGACTTATCATAGAACGTGATGAATAGGCTAGTAAAGGGTATTACTTACATTTAAAGCACATTTTGTATCCTTCGTAGCAGAATATCGACCACACTCAGCAGTAGCAGTGCAGTTGCTAATACACGTATCTCCGCAATAAGTATCGCCGTAGCCACAGATCTATAGGTTTTTGCATGATTTACGTCCCATAGACAAGCAACAAGGACTTACACCCTGAGTCTCGCCCTCACTGACACCACAGCAGGCTTTGTTGTCACAGTGGTTGTCGGCATCGCAATAGTAAGTCTGAGCACTGATTAACGAGAGTAAGGATAGAGACAGTATAAGAAAATAAAAGATAGTAAAACCGGACGTTGCCAGTATTGGAGAACGCATCCTGAATAGGTGTGAAGATGCGGTCCAGCACTTAGGCTACGACCTCGAATTGTATGCCTTAACAAGCGGCGACGAGAAATAAGAGAGCGACTGAGACAACTGCGTCTATACCGGCGGTAGAATCAGGGCCTCTCCCTGACTTAAACAGCATATTGAAAATTTAATGCTCGCGATATCCCGCAGGTGACGGGGTTACGATGGCCTGACTAACCTCTGTAGCTTTCTAGGCTAGTCTGTAGTTTGTATACATGTTGGTTGCTAAAATGACCACTATAGGGCCGACATGGTCCTGATATGAAATATTGTCCTAAAGAGCTAGACCAAGACACAACTCGGATTAGGAGTCTAATGTGTAGGGCAGAGACCATAGTGCAAATCCTTCAAGAAGAGGGGACCTCTTTGCCAAACTATCTTCGCAAGGCAACACCAACGAATAAGAATGCAGATCCTTAGAGATGAGGGGACCTCTTTGTCAAACTATCTTCGCAAGGCATACTTTAATGCTTTGCATTGTCTTCCAATCAAAGTTGTGATTCAAAGGGCAACTATTGATCTTATTCTAAGACCATTACTACTTTCAAGTTCTCTAGAAGTTCCCCCTAAACAGGAAAGGTATATTTGAAGATGCACTCACAATCTCAACCCTAGTTCATAGAGGCTCTTTACAGAGTACTTGAAGATTCTTCTCTATAGCCTTAATAGCCTCCTTAGTATATACTAAGGTTGCAGTGCTAATAACAACAGCCATTAGGCTAGGATGCTATAACATCTTGTTATAGTTACTATACAAAGTGACTCTATAAGGCTCTAGGTACTGCTGACTAAGTATTCGACATGGTCGTAGCCAGAGTTTGTTACCAAATCTCATCTAATTCCAATTGTCCCTAAGCTCCTTTACAACTCGAGTCAAAGTTGTCTTGAGCTCTTCTTCCGGTAGGCTAAGCCTCTCGTTCCACAAACCTCTCGTATTGGAAAAGTTGTTAAATCCACCATACCCATAGATAGCTGCGGTAATTAACTCTACTGCGCCAACAGGATACTCCCCGTCACCACTTGTTTCAAACCCCGTTTGCGCTCTCAATTTCTCCAGTGCAACTTTACCCAACTCCTCTGTCGTCTTGTGTTCCACATCGAATTTAGCTCCAGTCAGCTCCTCCAATAAGCCTACGATCCGGTTCTGCGTCACGGTGAAAGAATTCACATAAATGTACCTATTCGTCGTTGCTTCAAATTGAACCGGCGACAGCGTTGCTACCACAGCTCGAGCAATCTGCGCAACGTTTGTTGCCTCGTATTCGACATCCCCGCCATCGAAGACAATTGCTTTTCGCCCAGCAAGATCCCACCCCATGAGTCCAGGGTATTGGAAGGGCCAGTCAAAGAATGCACCAACGATGATAGCTGTCCACGACAGACCAGAGGTCTCCTTACTCCGCAGATACTCGATGGTATGTTGTTTCGGAAGTGCGGGAGGAAGCAGGTCGGCAATATGCGGAAGCGAAGTGTCGACGCCATATTCAGACGGGATGAAGCGTTTTACTCCGGCGGAGATGGCGGCATCGATGATAGAGACTTGCTGATGGGTGGAGAATGTGGCAATTGTCGACACCACAACGTCTTGGTTCTTGAAAGCTTCGAGGAGAGAAGGGGCTGAATAGTCTGTTCGATGGACAGTAACCGTGGATGGGAACGTTGCACTTGAACTTGAGCGAGTGAGGACAGAGACTGAGAATCCATTGCTGAGGAGAGCAGATACAATATATGGTCCGATGCTGCCGGATGCTCCGATCACGATGATGTTTTTGATCGAGGAGTCCATTGTGTTCGGGAAAATGTAGGGAAAACGGCTGAGAAATGCCAAATTAATTGTGTGCAAGTACTGAACCTACAGAAGAGATAGGAGAACGGAGAGGCACACAGGCCCGACCTTTATACTTCGAGTTGCAGGGCGGGGGTTGGCTATCACCTAAAGCCCTCCGCTCTTACGTCCGTATCTTTCTCATGCTTTTGCATGTATGCAGGATCCTACGGCTTCCTCGGGACAATGCGACCGATTCATAGTTTTGATTTCAAATCTCACAAACTATTTGCGATGATTAAACTTGAAAGAGGAGGGACTGGCGCTGGCAGCTAACAGGGAAGCATTCGCTCTTTGCTCTTTCAGGACTAGTTTCCGCAATCGCCAAGAGTCTGGTGGATCACTGTTATCGCCGACATCCTCAACCCCACAATCCATCATCATGCATCTTGTACCAAATAATATGGCCGATGTTTTCTAGGCCTCCCTCTCTCTGTGATTTTCAATGTGAAAATGGGATTGGGAGTGCCAGACCAGCAACGAGTAGCCCTATCCAGAGCTTGTGATCAATGCATCACAGCCAAGCGGAGATGTACCCGCAACCTTCCCCAGTGTCAACGATGTGCAAAAAAGAAGATCTCGTGCCGGTACAAGAATGTTCCACTCGATGGCAAGCCACGACCTTCGGGAGCGATATTGATGGCACTAGGTGCTCGCCTTCCTGGGTCCAATCAGAACGACGAAAGCCTACCTACCAGCCGTTTTCTCACCTGCCTTCGTCCTGGCTCAGTTGGAGTTGGGGGCATGAATGGTCACCACGGATCTTCCTTACATTGTAGTGCCCCAAGTCTGACGGGAATTCAAACCTCTCCTCCAGACGTCATTCTCGCAATGGACCAACCAACAGTCCATTACCTCCTGGACCACCTCAAAAGTCTCCCCTCAACTTTCATCCAAACCGGCGGAACCCCGTTCATCCATCCCCAGCTCTACCAAGATGGTCTTCCACCCCTTCTCCAAAATATCTCTGCATTATCCAACATGCACACCTATTTAAACTCCTCAAATCACATCATCTCTCTAGCCATCTCCAGCACCGCCCAAAACATAGTCAACTCTTTCTCCACCCTCCACACCTTCAACGCCAAACTCGCATTCACCCAATCACTCATTCTTCTCCAAATCATGACCCTCTTGTCCCCTTCCCCACCCATGAGTCACGTTCTCCGCCAACAAGCTGAGAACCGACTCCCATTACTCCAAGCGTCAATAGAGGAACTCTACCTATCAGCCCCAGTTACTCTCCCATCATCGATGAGTCACTATCAAGCCTGGATTCTAGCTGAGTCTTGTCGTCGCACGATCCATGTGGGGCATATGGTGCTTGGAGTGCACTCAATGCTGACGAAGGGTAATTTCACGCTTACGCTCTTCGTCGAGGCGTTGCCGTTGAATCGGAATGCGGAGCTGTGGGAGCGTGATCTCTCGGGATATGACGAGCAAACGAAGGGGGAGTCCGGACATGGGGACATGGGCGGGACTGGAAATCTGAGAGCGTCGGAGACGGATCTGATTAGTTACAGGGAGTTGACGGATATGTGGGACAATGGCGAGGTTAAAGACCCAAGTTTCTTTGAGGAGTTGTTACTCGTGGCTTGCAAGGGCGTGGACAATGTGAAGACTCAGACGAACGTCGAACGGGCCGAAAACTGTACTCATACTCTCTAAATGGAGGAAAGATTCTAGCAATGCCGCGAAAACCTCCTGCTTGTAAGAGGACCACGCGATACGGGTCTACCAATGGCTTCAGCTCATTCGGGGCAACTGCACAGTCTTCAAAGATGACTTGCAATTTCTTACAACGGGACCTCTCAGAAAGCTCAATCAAGAAATGGAAGTAAAACTCCTTGCTACAGCGCTAGAAAACCCGGAACATAATCTACGCCTCGCACATCTTGCTGAAATGCCCACTTTTAGAGGGATACCAGAGCTTAAAAATGGCCCGGAAGTTACGCGCTTCCCTTTGCCATGCGCACTTCTAGAACTCTCAAGAGACTTTGCAAAAGCAAGCGCGGCTCAGTCACGTTCCCAATTTACAATGTGGATTGCAGTGTACATTTGGCTAGCGCAGGTTTCGCAGGAATATTTGGATCTTCTAAAACGAAGGGATCCTGTTGCTTTGGTTTTATTAGCTCATTTCTGTATATTGCTAAAACCTTCGGAGTTGAATTGGTATATAAATGGGTTTACAACGAGACTGCTATGCTGCATTGTCAACTAGTTGGATCCAAAATGGCATCAGTAGTAGCAATGGCTGTTAGAGGAAATTAGACTTTAAGAGTGCTCTATAGAGCGCTCCTATAATATTGTTTAATTAACTAATTGACTTCATTTCTATATAACGTATTTCACAAGCGAGTGGATAACCCAAGCGAGTGAATAACCAAAACACCCAAAACGCGTCTACTTAACTACAGCCAACATGCCACAACAACACCAAGCTAAGCTGCCTAATCAAGAAGACAGAATACTTCTAGCTATCCAATCAATCAAACAAGGGCATATTCAAAGTATTAGGGCAGCTGCAACATCATCTAACGTACCATATTCAACTCTATATAGACGACTTCATGGTATGACTTCTCAACGCGACTGTACTCCCAACTCACGTAAGTTGACTCCGTACAAAGAGTCAGCTCTCGTTCGGTATATCCTTGACCTAGATTCGCGTGGATTTCTTCACGTAAGTTGACTCCGTACAAAGAGTCAGCTCTCGTTCGGTATATCCTCGACCTAGATTCGCGTGGATTTCCGCCCCAGCCGCAAGCTGTGCAAGAAATGGCAGACCTACTACTCTCCGAACGAGGCGAGAGCTCTACTAGGAAGAACTGGACTACCAACTTTATAACGCGTTGTACGGAAATCAAAGCAAAGTTTAGTCGGAAGTACGATTACAAACGAGCGAAATGTAAAGATCTAAAGATAATTTAAGAGTGGTT
>JPKC01001137.1:0-25337 GCA_000750925.1 Pseudogymnoascus sp. VKM F-4518 (FW-2643) | reverse complement strand
CTTCCCCCCTTCAAAAATATTCCTCAGCCTGTTCTACTCCTATCCCTCATATTTCTCACCTCTCGCCTCAATCGCCCACCCTTTCTTCCGTGATTACGCGACTCATATCGCGATAACCAGGCGCGACTTTTGCTCGCGTTGTCGCCGTCTTGTCCTCATCTACACACCCGCACGTCCAGACATACTTCAGGTATACTTACGAACTAAACGATACACCTGCCCACTTTATCCACAAGGTGGTCGGCATCGCGCGGCCACTCAAGACACAGACCAACGCAAGGTACCCGAGTCCGACCTGGCAACCTACATACCGCCGCGACCACGACGATACACGCCCGGCCCCCCCACCTCTCGAAGCCCAAGCGCATCTTGATAACGACAAAAAATATCCTGCGACACTCTTGTCACTTTCCGAATATTTACATCGCGACTTTCATTGGGGAGGTCAATGGTGACCGTCCATCCTGACGCGCGCAAAGTCTGAGCCTCGTTGCGCCCGAGATACGTCCTGTCGCATCACGTCGAGGCAGCCTGGTACTTCGGTTTCATCTTATCTCTCCGTCGCCTTGCAAGGCATGAACGTCGGCAGCCTCAGCTCGGGCAGATCCAGCCCGCGAATGTCGTCGGCCCAGAACCAGCCGCTCTCGTCGAGCCATACGAGTCCCTTCCTGAATAACGCGACGGTGAAGCATGCGATGGACGCCCCGGTCTTTGTCCCGCAAGGGCAGCAATATCGCGCCGCGCCGAACGGATCGCAAGCAGCGTACCAACAACTTCAAATGTCCTCCATGACCGCGTTCGATCGCGACGGCGCGTCAAACCCTGGGCAGCAGGGCACGTCTACGCTTCTGTCGTCGCCTTCTGCGATTCTCATTCGCAAACTACCAGTCAAAACAACCGAAGATTCACTGCGCTCCATGGTCGTATGGTCAAAAGAGTTCACCGAGGCAGAGGTTCTCCCGATAGAAAAATCTGAGGATGCGGGATTCAGATCTGCGATCCTACATTTTAAATCTCCTGCAGGCGCGCATGAGGCGCAGCGACTTCTCAACGGCAAGCCAAACATTTCCAACGACGCGCAGATGGTCGTCGAGATATTCCCAAGCAGCCCACCCATGCCGAGGAAATACACCGTGGATGGCGCATCAAACTCAACGTTTAACGGAGGTCCAGCAAGCAACACATCATCAGCTTCGTCCGCAGGGCCAACACCGCGCCAATCATCCAGGTTCAACGATACGTTTCAGACTATGGAGAGGATATCACCGACAAATACTACCCTTTATGGGAGCAACGAATTACCAAACCCCGATTCCAGTGCGCATTATCAGAGCCTCTTCTCACCGCAGTCTCCGATCGGCAATCATTTGAGCGAGCGAACGCATATCAGCGGCAAGACTCTAATTAACAACGACATCATGGACGATGATGAAACGGGTGAGCTTCTGAAGGATCCAGTCGCTTACGCAGAGAATGGAGCTGCATCGGCTCAACCACGGCGCGCAACCAACCCGCAGCTACCAATTTCGAGGATGAATAGCTTGTCGCTGAACACGAATCACGTTACCCCAGCACCTTCAGCACCAAACTATACGGCATCGACGCACTTACCGTCGATGCAGCCTCAGACGGCTATGTCGCCCACTATGATGGGTAACGGCGGGCCACCGGTTCCGTACCAGCTTGGAAACCAGCATTATCCAAGGCATAGCTTCCCACCTGTGAATCCGGCAGATCAAAACCCTCCGTGCAATACCCTGTATGTCGGCAATCTCCCAATAGACACTTCGGAGGACGAGCTCAAAGCTATGTTCTCGAAGCAGCGCGGCTACAAGCGATTGTGCTTTAGGACAAAGCAAAATGGGCCCATGTGTTTCGTCGAGTTCGAAGACGTGTCATTTGCCACCAAGGCTCTACATGAGCTATATGGGCACCCGTTACACAACAGCGTCAAAGGAGGCATCCGCTTGAGCTTCTCCAAGAATCCACTCGGCGTTAGATCCGGCCAAGGCTCAGGCGCACCAGGTCCCCCAGCACCTCCCGGCATCATGCAAAACATGAACGGCATGATGAACAACAACATCTCTGGGCCAGGTTTCAGCACGGCAAACGGTCCCCCACCAGGCCTTGCAGCACCTCCTGGTCTCGGGCCGAGTCGGGTCCAATACGGTTCTGTCATGAATCCCATGACGGCGACAAACGGCCACTACGGAGTAGCATACGGTGGTGGTGCAGGGAATGGGTGGAATGGCCCTCCCTACAATGGTCCCATGGCTGCTGCCATGAGCCAGGCGGCGACGACGAACGGCGCAAATAATGGCTTCCCTCCAGCATACATGATGGGAAGATAGATGGCAAAGAAGCAGCATGGTCCTGCTGGCACGGCGTTTGGGATCGTTTTAATGTGGATTTGGCGGCACAATTAATAAGGCAATCTGGTGTTTATGGGCTCGGGAAGTGCAGGACCTCATCCCCTACCATCCTGCCTACTCTAGCGTGCTATAATGCGGATTTATCTGGTCGCATTTACACTTGGGTGCATCTTTCATAGCGTGGCGCTTTTCGAATCGTGATGCCACATACGCATCTACAACTACGGAGCGCACAACATCGGCAGACACGCATCAGCACAAGGTTCTGTGGGACGATACAATTTTTATGGGGGGCATGGAATTGCATGGCTAGCAAAGGAGTTCAACTTTCTTTATCTTCTTGTTTTTGGTGTTCCATCCTTTTTCGAAACAAATTCTTCGTTTCTTGCTCTCATTTTAGGGAAGGCGCAGCAGGCGGGGGAGGTGTCAACATAATTACCATTTGTTTCATGCTTTTTTATTTTGCAAACTTTTGAAATTATCTGTACGATCTGGGCGCATCATGTGGGATTTGCATGTTGGGCGCATGGACAGGCAGGCATACTTTTTATTCCCCCTCTCCCCTGGAGAGACACGGCTAGCTTTTTGCGCTGGGAGCATATGTATGTTAAACGGAAATGGTTGTGCGTTGAAAGCTACTCGGTCCCTTTTTATTTGCTGCGGTCTTGTCTGTTTTTGGTTTCGGCCGGGACGCGAAGGGAGCTCTGGTTCACGGCGCTCACTCTGTGTTTATTTTTTTCGATCATTTTTAGAGACCGGATGCCCACATAGCTAGGGAGTGTGCTCAGTGATTCGGAATACCTACATATAGATTTTTGTTGTTGCTCCACGGCATCGTTTTGTTCGGTTCGAATTGCAGGCTCGCATCATCATTCGTTGGTACGCTTCTTCCGCGACTGTTAGTTCTACCTGGTGATACCTCTGAGAAAGTCGCACATGGACGGGCACGCGCACCGGTGGTATAGCACATGCTATATCTCCAGCACAAGGCAGAGTGCCGCAAGACAAGTAGTGACGCATTAGCCGAGGCATAAGGATAGATAGCACTGTGCTTTATTCGCCAGGAAGACAGACTGTAGAGATCATATCCCTGTACATATAATTATGATCTAGATCCATCAAATCGCGCTCCCGCATATCTTGAGATTTTTGTCTATACCAAGGTTCCTCCATTCAGGCTCGCACCAACTCTATCTAAGGGTCGGGCGGGTCATCCCCTTCCCCTTTCCACTTTCCCCCGCCACCCCCTCACAGCATACCCGCTCGACGCTCACAGGATCGTGCACCGAGGCCCGTCCTTCCGGCGCAGCAGGTGCCGGCGCGTCTTCTCCTTCTTCGGCGCCTCGGGCTCATACTCAGGCTCCTGCGTCACGTCGTTGCCCTTGCGGATGATCTGCCGGCAGAGATCGATGAAGACCTCATCGACGTTCGCTATATGCGGTGAGATTCCGACTTCAAGGATGGTGGGGGGGTAGGGACAAAAACTCACCTCGTCGCCTCGCCGACGTTTCGTAGTACGGCGCGTCGCCCCAGCTCTGGCTCAGCGCGAAGGCCTTGGACCGACTCACCATGCGGTCGCCCTCGAGGTCGGACTTATTCCCCACGATCACGATGGGCACGTGCTCGTCGTCCTTGATGCGGATGATCTGCTCGCGCAGCTCGGAGAGCTCCTCGAGGCTGCTACGGCTTGTGATAGAGAAGACGAGGAGGAAGCCCTGGCCCGTCTTCATGTACAGTTCCCTGGGGGCGGCATTAGGTTTTTGCTAGAGTCACGGGTGTGGAGGCTGCGGCGGGGATGGTCCTACCTCATTGCGGCTAGGTGGATGGGTCAGCAAGAGAGGATCGCGTGGGCGAGGTCTCTAGGTGGACTTACTGAACTGTTCAGTTCCTGCGGTGTCGAGACTGTGAGGCGTGAGTTGGGGGCTTTGGGGCCTGGTCGGGGGGGGGGTTCCGTACATCTCTAACATGCATTGCCTCCCCTATAGACAGCGACGTTAGCAAGGGAAACGGGCAGTGGTATGACTGGGCTTACATCGACCTGGATCTGCTTCCGGTACGAATCCTCGATGGTGGGATCATAGCTCTCTATCCACACATTTTGGACAAACTGCGCTATATTGGGTGTCAGATACTCGTTTACGCTGCCGGGATTCAAGTGTCATGTAGACAAAGTACCAGTAAGGCAACTCTTGCCCACGCCCCCTTGTGCCGCGTTAGCTTCAGCTGCTTTCCAGGCTCATCCGTGTTGGGGTGGTCATACCTGCGCCCAGAACGACGATATGATAGTCCCTCCTGTTGCTATATATGCGTCAGAAACAGCACGTCCCTGAAGCGTCGAGGCGTCAAACCTCTGGTACCTGTTGGACATGATCAAGGAGTAGTCCGTTTGAGCCAATTGGCTCTGTACCTCTGCCTTTTGCCTCCCGTGATAGCCTTCTCTAAGGGTCCAGTTGTGGCTCCACAGCCCTATCTCTCAGCCCCTCTCTACTTATGTGAGTATGGAATAGGGAGTGGATGGGTCCCAGCAGCGGTCTCCCCTTCTTGGCAGAGAATCTAGGTCACGTCACGTGAAAATGGCTCGGCGAATTTTTGTGGCGTGAGAAATTTCCCGAACGGATTTTTTTGCCTGCAAAAAGCAAAAGGTGATTGCGGCACGAAACTAGCTGATAACGGCGTGTGTTCTGTCGTGTACTTCGTACCTGCGTCGGATGGAGCTCGGTGAGGGAGCGCGTAACCTTTTGCAATCTTTGGCAGTGGCTATCAATGGCTAGTAATAGCTGACAACAGGACTGGAGATTGCGGGGCGTTCGTGTTTTGCTGCGAGCCTTTCACATATTAATATTGGGGGGAAAGGTTTGAATAGGGTTTGTGGAGACCAAACCCATATATGATGGTCCTCTCCACCAGACTACGGCTGTACGGGAAGATCCCATGCATATGTATTGCATGACAGAGTCGGTCGCTTTGGACTGGCCCTCCTTGGCAATCGAGACAAGTTGAGAAGTTCCTTTTTCTTCCCACACCACACTAAACACGCAAGAACCAGCTATTAGCATTATGACACAATCGACTTCTTTATTTCGAGCATCTAGACATGTATGGTGATAACTACTGTGTATAGGAGGCCTAGGGAACTATCGTGGTGTATGGTCAGGATGGCGGGGTATAGAGAGAGAGAGGTGTGTGATTATTTCAGTCTGCGACGTCACTTTACTTTCCGAAAATATACAAATTGATACCCATAACCCCGACGTTACCACGAGTAAAAACTGCAATAGCCCTTGTCTACTTCTAGAGGGCCCGTCCCACGCGAGCCCGATTGTTATGGTGGGTGTCGTGGGTGTCCATCGGGCGCTTTGCATGGCCCGTTAATTCGCCCTTGCAGCTGCCCACCCTCCTGCTCCTCTCAAGGCTCAAAATAGACATCTCTGGGCGGCTGCTCTATACGAGTTCTCCATGCCACCCCTATGGGAGAATCATATGTCTAGCTTGGATGGTAATGGTAAATTCACTAGCTGGTGAGAGAGTGGATGGAATTTCACCGCTGGTCAATAACCGGCAATTTAAATATATTATAATTCGCAAATTTTTCCTTCATAGCTTCCGGTTGGAATTATCAAGCTCCACAACCTGATCAATCCCAGGGTACTCTGGAACTGACAAGTCATATTTCTTCGCAATATCTGGGCTGACGAATCTTCCGGCTGTCAGCTACGATTCTCGAAGTCACAGAAATGTGCTCAACGACTCACCTGCCTCCCAAGAAATGCCTGCCCTTGAACCACTTCGTCAGTGGCTTCGGGGCCGTTAAACTGACAAGTGAGGTAGGATTAAAATCCTTCCCGGGTCCCGAACTTGGAGGGCCTGATTCAATGTTCCACGAGGATGGGGCATCAACAGAAGTTACGTCTACCTTGGACTTTGCCAAAGCCTCTATAACAGGCCCGAATGGGTCTCTCACTTCACCAGTGAAACTGAACCCTATTTTTGTGGTCAATAAGACGTCAGGCCCCGCTGATTTCATGGTATCACATACCAAAGATCGCATCGACCACATGATCTGTCTCTTCAATGGCGGAGTGGAAGTCGTCTACAAAGGGTATGTTTAGGTTTTTCAACTGAGTAGATAAACGCTGTCGAGGAGCATGTTAGCATCCTCCCCAATTACCAGAAGGCAACGCAGATTGAGCACGGAGAGGAAGTGGCGAAGCGTTAAGCTAAGCAATATGGGTAAACTGGGCCATGGAAGCTCTTTCTTTCGGTGGTATAGGGACGAGTAGCTAGAGACTGGGGGCATTCCGAGATAGAGAGATACTCAAACCTACCTGATACAGCTCGTTCTTGCTTTGCTTTGGATAATATATTGTCGGCTTATATCCATAGTGCCAGAGGTGCCGGGCTGCAACCAAGCCATCTCCGCCTTCAGATATCACATCAGTATATTCTACACTCCAGTGACTTTGTTGGAGGGGGCCTATCACCGTTATTACCAGGGCCGCATGCTACCAAGATGCGCCGACCTCTACTTGGAGGATGAAGGCGATAGACTGGCACGAGTTAGGAGACTGAGCAGCCTTGTGGGACCAGCGGCCCAAGATTCCCGTCGCACATACCAGCTTGTGATACTGACAAGCCTGCCAGTTCCATCAGCTGATCGATGGAGAAGGCACCGATAGTCATCAGGTCTTGGTCAAGAGCGGCGGCGCTCTTGGCGCTTAAAGTCTTCATCCTGTAAGCCTCAATCTTGAAGATGGGTATGTACTAAAGAAATGACTGTATCCCACCTTTAGAGCCATTTCTGGAGGCGAAATATATTGGATATATTCCACGGAACCCACTAAATACGGGAAAGTGATAATTAGATGTGGACTGATCAAAGCCACTCGTAAAGTGCCCAAAGAACAATATCTTCAGCCAGAAACAATAAACAGGACAGTAACCGTGCATCAACCTAGCTCTTATAACCGTTCAATCGCACCAGATACCGTCAAGGCTGATGTCATGATATGGACCAGCAACCAAACCCATGCTTACATAATCAACGGAGCTGGAAAGTACCAAAGGGGTCGGCGATATAATTTCCCGAAGAACGGCAACCGCCAAAAGTTGTCGCATCGCGTTTCCGAGATTTCGACGACCATCTCACAGCCCCGACCATTGTCAACTCGCACACCATGGTTGTTAAGATACGCCTAGCACGATTTGGGAGGCGGAAGGCCCCCTTCTACAACATTGTGGTGGCACAAGCGAGGTTTGTCGATCCGGAGCGTACCTGAGGGGGAACGACAACTAATTGATTGTGCTACAGAACCGCAAGAAACAGCAAGCCCCTCGAGGTGCTCGGTACGTAGAAGATTGATGGCTGGGGAGGGGCAGATAACTAACAATCAGTAGGCACATATGACCCGATACCAAAGAAGCCAGAAGATGGCGAGGGAAGGCCGTTTAAGGACATCCGGTTGGACTCGGTGAGGGCGAGATACTGGCTCGGAGTTGGCGCACAGCCGTCGGATCCAGCTTGGAGACTGCTTTCTATGGTGAGAGCCCATTATGGATAGCGATTGAATGACACAGAGGCTGACTTATATTTAGGTTGGGCTTATGGAACCGAAATTCCGGGGAAATCAAAGCGCCAAACCGGCTGCGGGCGAAGCAGGGAAGGCAGTGTAGTGGTGTTCACTCGGGCAGTGCATAGCGTGGCGTTTTGTCAGATTATGGGGTTCGAGGCTTCTGTATTTGCAGTCCAAGATGACTGTTTTGCTATCGACCTCTATGTAATTTTATGTACAATCTTATGATTCCCATCCATATATCATGCCTCGTGAACCTCAATCACGAACTCTAGCCAAATCTGTTTAGGAGACCAAACAAACGCCAACCCCATCACAATGCTATCGCTAGACCATCCCTCAACTCGTCATAAACCCGAGCTTTAATCAATGCGTTATCAAGAAATAAGTATTAGTAATTAGGCAAGTCGCCATAACAACGAAACCGTAGATGACCAAACCCAATGACAAATAGCGGATAATGGCCTCCTTACGAGAAGCCTTACTGACTGCGCCGCTCTCCTCAAAGAGTCCGTTCGTGGCCGAAGCACTATCTTCGTCATCCTTTGCAAGTCTCTGGTGGTGAATGGAATCAGGCGAAGAAATTTTGTAGTAAAAGATGCCAGGCAGAATGAAGCTGATGCTGGTACTGCCAGTTGCACCCACGTAGGCTAAGACGGTGTCCAATGTCGACACTGCCATAGCTACGATATAGCTGAGGACCACAATCACGGTCGTGATGGCAGCGAACTTGACGTCGCCGATAACCTCAACCCGGCCAGAGTGGCCAGTAGCCCCTGGAAGTAGCGGTGCAGCCCTCGACGGCGACACGCTTGTTTCTCTCGACTTTGTCCACCTAGCTGGACGCCATTTGAGTACGGCAACAACGGATGCCCTGCACGGATGGACTTGGAGTGGGAATGAAAATATAACGAGGACGACTATCGCAGCCTTTGCAATTGTTGAGGCAACATTAGGGACGTCTGGGAAATGTCAGCAAAGCACAAAGGCAAAGGAAACGTATATCATACACATTCCCACAATATTTCCGGCCACGTTGCTGCCAAATGACAGATACCCGGTAATTGCGACTATTATATAAGTCGAACAAGCAGAGCCGATACTCGCCCCGATGACGCTCTTAATACTGCAACGAGTTTATTAGCATTTGCAAATGAGCAATTGGCGCCAATGAAATAACTCACGTGCGAGGAGAATTGTCTTTAATCTCGTTCACAATGGAGAACATCTGTTCATTGTTAGACCGCATGTCAGAAGTGTTCAATTTGGCAAGACTCACATTCTGATGGCACGTATAGGCGAAAACGATCACAGGCAGACTGCTGAGCGCGGCAATCGCACTTTCCCACTGCACAACCCGAATTGGCCCTCGATCGGCCATGGTGTCGCCCTTTGCAAAATGATAGACGACCAAGATAACCAGGTATCCAATGGAGATGAGAGCAACAACGCTCGTATACTTCAGGGAATCCAGGCGCCGCAGGAAAGATAGAGGTATCACGACCAACCTGATACCAGTGAGTAACAATCGCAAGATTGGAATCCATTGGGATGGGCGGGTGGAGGCACTTACATAAAGACTGTTATCCAAAAATGGCGATCAACCAGAAATGGTACGTTTGCTGCTGATGGATTGAATCCTCTAACAACCCCAGGCATTAAGTCTCCAATGATGATGAGGTAGCTGACTCCAACGCCAAAACACTTTATGGCTATTGCGCCATCGAAAATAACTGCCGCACTTGGATATGTCATCTGAGAAAGAGCAAAGAAGGACGCATGGCCACGTTCAAGGTAGCGAGCACATCGAGATTGTAGGTAAAGGCCGAATGAAGCAGTCACTGCCGACCATACGATGACGATTGTTCCAAGGAGGATACCCATATGTGCCATCGCAAGAGGCATTGCCAATGTTCCAGCGCCAATAACTTGTAAAAATCAGCAGGAGCCTTTCGGCGGCGGACATGACGGCAACGTACTCGTATTTACTAAATTGACGTTGCTGCTTATCCACGACGCCTGGCCTGAAAAAGCCGCATCTTTGTATGCCCTTTTAGGCCGCTGCCTGAATGGTTGATGATATCAGCGACTGTTGCTCACACGATCACCGCCCATAGTGTCCATGCTTACCGTCTCCCCCCAGCCTCAGGGTTGTCCATGGGGCCCTGGGCGTCGGACGTATTGATGGTTGAATAGGCCATTGCATCAATCACGATCTCCTTCCACGAGCGCGGAGTAATATGATCTTGTTGGGGTTAAAGAACTCTGACGATGTATGTGGTCGCTGTTATCGTAGTGGCGTGACAATCCGGGGAATCGACGTGGTTTGGTATAGATGCTGGTTTAGTGTCGATTTCTGAGGGGTAGGAACAGGCGCATCGGATGCGCCGTGACAACCAAAATGCCTTGGTTGTTGAAGAATGCGACGACTGTGTAATTATGAAGAATGTTTTTGCGTTCTGTCTTGGAGATGGCTGTTCTTCGCTCGAGATTGGGCCAAGTATGTAGCCTCAATGCTAGCGCCGACCCCAAGACTCCAAGGTCATCAGTCCCAATGTGGCCCGTTTGACATTATGTTCAGCCTTGTCGTTCTTTGGCGCGCTGGTTATCGGAAAATGGTCTGTGCATATCTATCAATTGTCCTCCAGCAACTGCTCGGCTTGGAACACAAGACTGATAGAACCCCAATGCAATACCAATGGATCACGATGCGGATGATACAGCTAGGCTGACTCTTGATCTTCTGGAGGCCCGGCTACGTCAGGCTGAGTATACAATCTATGGACATCTCGATGGCAATGCCAACAGCCTCAAGCGGAAGTCTGTGGCAGCGCGGCTCCACGAGCTAGAGAAGGGTCTGGACACGATCACTGCGAAATCCAAGGTTGCTCAGGACCTATTGAAGCTTCGTGAGTGTATACCCTGAAGGCGGCAGTTGCGGTTAAGGAGCTCACATTTTATGGTTAGGTGCGCGTCATCCCGATCTCTTCTACAGCTCCGATACCGACGTCCCGCCATCTCTACTGGACCTACCCTCCAAATCAGCCATCGTCCTTTCTTCGGCAGCCTCATTCCCGCTGACCGCCTCGAGCTTGACGTCAATACGCGATACCCCAATACCTGAGGCCGAGCGATCCGCCAAGATCATCGCGACAAGACCTCAAGTGTCGGAGCTCGAGGCACTCCAAGCCGCGCAGATGAAGACTATTGCGTCGCTGAAGGAGCGCACAGCCGCCGTCCTCCAGCGATGGTACTCTGTGGACATCTTACAATCTGGCGAGCACTGGGCAGAGATAGAGGGCAGGATTGACATCACGGAGCAAGGCGTACGCCGAGCAGAAATAGCACGGCAGGAGGAGGCTACTGGATGAGACAATCGGCGGCTGGAGAGTGAGAGGGGTGGGGAGATGCAAGATGCAGCTTCGAGTCAGAGACTGAGAGCGAGCAGCAGATTATGATGAGTTACGATAATAACAGTACAATATGATGTACGGATCAAGGCATTCAGTGAAGAAGAGGGCCCGTTTTGACCATTGACCATTGATCTTGAACCTTGCTTGACCTGGTTAGCTTGTGGCTAATATGGGAATTACCGGAGGCCTCAGGAGGAGAGGAGACCCTTGGAGCGCCACCATGCCGGTGCCGGTGCCATGGCGTTTGTGGGGTGGGGATACTCTGGTACAGAGCGAGAGTAAGTAAGGATTCTGAAACGAAGGAGTGATGGATGGCGCGTGTCCTATGCAAGCGAACCAAACGAAACGGAGATGGACGAAGGAGGAAGGAGGAAGGGGGAAGGAGGGAAGGAGGGAAGGAGGGAAGGAGGCATGGGATAACTTCTAGGCCATTAGCCAACTCATAGCCCCGACTTTGAGAATAGCACACGGTGAAGGTGAAGGAGAGGGAGAAGGGGAGAAGGTTCCTCGTACGTACCCTACCTACCAGGCTCATCTCATCCCTACGCATACATCCCAAGCATCCCATCCACCCAATCCATCCCATCCATCCCATCCAGCACTGCCTCGTCCAAATACAATTTCTCAAACACTCCTGGCGCATCCACCAGCCATCTACTAGCCACCATACGTATACGTACCATCCACACCACCAACCCACTCCATTCACTCCTATCCACTCCTATCCACTCCCTTTCAACCCCCTCCTCCACTCCTAATCCACTATTTCCACCCAAACTCCAATCCATCACTTATTTTACTTATTTTACCTTATTTTTGTACACTACCCAGTACTAAGTACGCCTCTCATACGCTACAGCAATAAAATGGTACATCTTATACGGTTAGTATTTAGTAGTATTCACCATAGTATTCAGTAGTATCAGGCACATTCAGGCACACTCAGGCACACTCCTTGTACTTAATCTCGGCCCTGTTTGTACCTGACACCCTGCGATACTCTCTCTCATCCCTAAAACACATCCTCCTGTCCTGCCCTGAACTAACGCGGCTGTCCGTTGATGTACTGTACTGTACACTGTGGTGATACTCTCAATTATACTGATTATACTGATTATACTGCTGTGTCCAGTGTTGCTGTGTGCTTGCTTGTGCTTCCTCGTGCGCTTCCTCGTGCTCCCTTTGAGCCCTTTCCCCGTTACCCTTCTCTTCTCTTCCTCTCGCACTCCAAACATTCACCTTTTCACCCATTCATTCACCCGCCTTCTCCTTCGTCCTTCTTCTCTTCCACCAAAAAATCCCCCCCCCCCTTTTTTTTTGTAGAACATTGATTGGCATTGACTTCATCCTTCTGGTAAAACTCATATTTCACATTTCACTGGAGTACAGCAGCCCAGTCAGCAGTGCTCTACTACTACCGACTCAGACGACTCAGGCCCAATCCAATTACCAGTCAACCAGCCAGTCCACAGCCCCCCCCCCAGCCCCAAAAGTCCACAGCCAAGTCCACATCCCACAGGCCCAACCAGCCTTTCGAAACGCTCCCCTTCTCAATTTCAATTTCTCCCACGTCTCACATCCCATCGCGTCGCATACCATCCATACACACATACACACACACCATACATCCTTCATCACACTCTCTTGGCCACCCAACAACTCGTCACATTTCAATTCGCTTCTCTTTATCGTCTGCGCCTGCCGCTCACAGCCGCCTGTCGCCCATTTTACCTGGTCTATCCACTGCTTTGCTTTGTACTCATTGTACATACACTGTCCTGAAAAGCGCGAGTCACCCCCAGCCCTCAAATACGGACTCAATTCTCGTACACGGACTCCTCCGTGGTGTGTGTGGTCTGTGCTGCTATCCCGAGATTGTCTCTCTCCCGTCTCGCCAACTGTCAACCCAAACCCACCGTCAGCCACCACGACGTCGTCTCCAGCCAGCACCGTCGCCAGCTGAGTCCATTCGCACTTGAGAGATACCGCTAGTCGAGCTCTCTATCGCCTTCCTTTCCTCGCAGTCCTTTTGTTGTCGTTGTCGTCGTTGTCGCTCAGCAGCCGCCTCGTATCACGCGCGACACTCTCTTGCTTCGCCATCTACCGTACCTCTCGACGGAACCCGACGACTGGATTGCGACCTGAACTTCCCCACGGCATAATCTGGGAAGGGGATTCGGGATACCTTCAGTGATTCGGTTTTCCTTATGCCATCCTACGGATCGCTGCACTCGCCATCACTACGTAAAATGAATGGCAATATGGACTCGTCGATGAGAGGCCGCTCCGGGGGAATGGGCGGGATGAGCATGGAGAATATTATCGGCGACCCTTTCGCTCTGGCCACAATCTCCATATCAATGGTAAGTCTCGTCGAAACAACTGAATGCCGTCTCACCACTAACTCTCCATCAGTTGGCCTGGTTAATCGCCCTTATCGGTACGATTGTCACCGATGTCAACGGCGACGTCCAGAGCTACGCCTGGTTCTCTGTCTTCTACATGCTGCCCTGTATTATCGGCGTCTCTGTGGTTATCGCCTCCAACACTTCTGCGACTTACCATGTAGCCCTTGTTGCCTTCCTGGCTATTGGATTCACGATGACAAGCTCAGCTATCAACGGCGTTATTTTCTCCTCCATAGGATCAATGAATGCCATGGCTGCGGGCAACATACTTCTTTGCATGGTTACTGTAAGATGCTCCTTCAACATGCACTATTTTACACATAATGCTAACTCGCTATAGATTGTTTGGATATTTTACTTCGGATCTACTCCATCCGCGGTATCCCGCGCCTACCTCGACTCGTTTGCTCTTCACAAGGAGCAGCCTTCGGCGAATAGCAACCGCGGGATGTCTCATGCTTATGGAAGTGGCCGACCTGATACTTCTGTTTCGCGCCAGGCTCCACAGATGTACACCTCCGCGCAACTCAATGGATTCGAAACTTCGTCTCCCGTCCAGTCCGGCTTCACCAACGGAGGAATGGGAACCGATAAGGGATCCACCCAGCAGCGCTTCGGGAACAGCCCCGCGCCTGTCAACGCTGGGCCCAGCGCGCCGAGCCAGATTCCAGAGCAGACCGTCCCCGAGGTCGTCGCCCCGACAGAATACCCATACCGAGCGAAGGCCATCTACTCATACGAGGCGAACCCCGATGACGCCAACGAGATCAGCTTCTCGAAACACGAGATCCTAGAAGTTTCCGACGTGAGCGGAAGGTGGTGGCAAGCGAAGAAGGCCAACGGCGATACGGGCATTGCCCCTTCGAATTATCTCATTCTATTATAGTGAAATGACGAATTGTCAGGTTTAAGTAATGATGACTGATTATGTACTCACCCTATCGTACGGGTATCATTTCCTTTGTTAAATGTATTCTTGCCCCTCTGACCCCGCGGCTCTGGCAAAAAAGGCACGAGAGCGGGTCATCTTTTTAAAGTGACAGCCTCGCCTCATCCCCGTGCGTCGAGGCTGCTGGGAAGTTCTGTATTAGCGGTTTATTCTAGGGAAGACATCTTGTTGGACTTGCAACTGGCGTTGGATTGATGATGGGGGAATATGGCACATACATCTGGGCTACTCGCCTTCAGGCATCCTCATCTCGTGGTGGACTCAGGAAAATGTTACATACATACACTCACTGGTTGAAATTGAAAAGTGCAAATGAAACTTATAAACATCGTCGACGTAGCCCCTCATATGTCTCTTGTGATAGGCTTGGAGAGTGCGTAATATTGGTTTTCTCGAGAGAGCTCTATCATAGGCTTACTTGCAGATTGCGCTTTTCGGCCTGCGTTGATTGCTGTGGGATTGTTTGATACCCTCAAATAGCCAATAATATCAGAGTGTATATTTAGAGGCTTATTATATGGAACCACCTTTCAAGCACCCTTGCTATACCCAATTCTGCCCAGCAGTGCAGGCAGCATCATTCCGCTGGTGCTGGATATGGGCTTTTGTATCATCCAGACAAGTCGTTCCTTCTGCCTGTGAAGGTGGATGAGCTCAATACCAACTGACGAGGGAGGCTTGGATATGGGAAAGTGGAACCTTCCACTGCGCTACCACCATTTTACGCCGCAAGTATGAAGCAAATGGAATTAATTATGGCACTGGCATGTATTCTTCAGAGACCCTAGAATACAGATACGACAACGCGTGCTAAAATAAGAGCTACAGATACGTTGGAAAACATAAGAGGGTGCCAAAAACATCTACTGATCCCCAGTAGTCGACGCCAACCCCTGTCCTTGTAATCTTCACTGTTAATTGCTGTTCACTTCCTCATAACTTGAAGTGGAGAGAGTTACTTGGAAACCCGGATATTGAACCCGTGTCGCCCTTAATTATTCTGCTGGTTGTTGAGGATCCGAAGAATGGCGAGGAATAAGTTGAGAATATCGAGGTATAGGGAGATGCTTGCCTACAATCGCACCGTTAGAATGTGATTTCATTTCCATAGTGGCTGCTGCACTTACTGCAATCTCCTCCTCCACGTGATAATGACGCATGATCAGCTGCGTATCGACAAGAATATACGCCGAGAAAAGGAGCGCGGCAATTCCCGAGTATGCCAACTCGACTGTGCTGTTATGTGGGAAGAATGCTGCCATGAAGCCAAATAATATCAGCGCCCACAGCGTACCGAACAGGTATGGCATCCACGAGGTGAAATCATATTTGGTTTGGCAGGCGAAAAGAGTCAGGCCGATGAAGAGCCCTGCGGTTATCAAAACAGCCTGTAAAACAAGTCGGGACTGGTAGAAAGATACAACGACGGAGATGGCGTATGCCTCGAGACCTGTGAAGCCGGCCAGGAAAAGGAGATTGGTCGGATAGGACTTCCGTTTCCAGAAAGTCAAAAGCATGAACCCTATGGCACCGAACATCTAGGACAATATTAGCACGATGTCCGATATTTTGTAAAAAATCGACATGCTGAAGAGCTGGAAATGCATACAGAAGTCCACATCATCCACTGATTACTCTGAATCCAGTCCTTGTAACCGCTGTGAAAGAAAGATATCGAGCTCAGGATGGCAGTTGCTAGTAATTGCACAGTGCTTCGTTCAGTTAGTAAATTGTTATTTGGTGAAGGATGAAGGGGAACTGACAGGATGGCGTAGACCTTTCGTACGAACTGCATTCGAATATCGATTGTGGCCTCCGCCACCGATCCCCCAAACTAAGTTGCGTCAGCCTTGCTCACATCCAGAACGGCGTTGTCAATACCTTGAAGTCATCTGGAACATTATCTTCACTGCTCCGCGGGCCACCGAGCAGCGCGTCTTCGTCTCTGCTTGAGCTGGGCTGGTCTTCATACGATGGTGGGGCCTGGGTGTACTGGGCTGCGTCATCGAGGGAATCGCGCTGGCGCGCCTGAGTATATTTCGTGGTATCGGCCATCGTGAAATAGCGTATAGCAGCCAGCCGCTGAGTTTCGTAGTGTAGTAATCCCTTTGGCGGTCAGTTACGGAGCAGAGCTATACTCTTGATCTGATCTATGAAGGTTGAAGGCGATGTCAGCTCAGTGGCAGGCTGCATCCTCCACGGGAGTCCCACCAAGTGGCAACAGGGGTCAGTGTTTCTTAGTCATGATTCGCTTGCTTCAATATCCATGTACGATACTAGAGGTACGTACCCATCATCATGCAGCCGCGGCTCCACATCTTCTCCAGTCTGTGAATATAGCTTCTTTCTTTCCCCAGCTTACTTGCACAGGTCACAGATGCTGTATAGTAAGGCTGTAGTCCTGCCCACGATAACTGTCTGTAGCTATACAGTGCAGTGTCCTAATTTCATAATATAATTTAACAGCCCCTGAGTCCCTCCTGTGATACCTCATTAGTCCGATGCGGTGACAGGCTCAGTTGTACGGCATGCACGTAGCATATCACTTTATGGCTTTTTGGGGCGACAATGCAGGGGAAGATATTCATGAATAACACTCTAACATAGTACAACACCATCGTTCAACATTCGTAGCATATTAGTAACAGACTGAGGGCAGCTTAACCGAGAGTCTCCTTGTTTGCAAATAGGAACTGAAAGAAAAGCTACATGAGTTTTGAGAGTACAAAAAAATACCTCTCCCATGTGAAAACAATCCACAAAGAGGTATCGCTCGGCGGTCGGGAAACGCTATCGTCCCAGAATAAGATTGACAAAGCGGCAATGGAATCATTTTAGCACCTCACTCCTCGGCGTGGCCATTCGTGGCCTCGAGATGCGCAGTCTGTTCGCGGTGCATCCTTGCTTCAATCTCCTTCAGTTGGCTCTCGCGGGCCAAAAGTTCTTGTCTCTTCTCGTTGATCTCGCGCTGCACCTTGATCTCGATCTCGCGCAGCTTCTCCTCTTCTCTGCGGAGTTGTTCCTCCTTAAGCCTGACAGATTGCGAGGCAAGATCCTCGGGGTTCATAGAAGAGTCCCTAGTAAAACATCAGTAAAATTACAACTGCATCTGATCACTGGAGAACTTACGCTCCGGCACCGCCATCAACACTCTTGCTGAGCTTCTCGGTACGGTAGTTTTCGTAGAGGAAGTCATGAGTAATCTCCTTCAGATCCGCCAAGTGGCTGTGCAAAAGAGCACTACGGATAGCAAGGAAGTCGGAGTGCCTGGGGTTATCGACCTCTACAACACCCCATGGGTACTGTCTAGCTCTAACTTTGCGACCACCGATCTCGACGACTTCCTCGGACCCGACAATAGCAAAGGGCATGAGACCTCGGAGCTCAGCATTTTCTTCGACAGTATCCTCGTCATCCTCCTCAATGTCGTAAGGGAAGTTGTACACAGGAATGCGATAGTGCTCGATATCCTCCATGACAAGCTTCTTGGACTCGGCCAACTCAGCGGGCGTGAGAGAGTCGGCTTTCCCGATGACAGGGATCACATTGACTCTTGGTGAAAGTCGCTTCATGAGTTCGATATCTAGTTCACGGAGTCTATACTAGTCAGATCGGATATCGCTTCATATGATGGGGTGCATACCCGTGTCCTGTAGGAGTAATAAAGTAGAGAAGAGCATGGACACGATTGTCGCGGAATCGTGGGTTACGCTTAATACGCGACTCCTCCGCAAGAATGTCATCGTACTGTCGCTCGAGATATCCAACAATCTCGCCGAAGCTATACCGTCGTCAGTAACTCGTATAAGGGTATTATCTCTGATGAGTTCGTACCTCGCCTCGTTGTCAATTTGATCTCCGAAACCGGGTGTATCGACAACAGTTAGAGAAATACGCGTTCCCTCTTCGTCCAACTCGAGTTCTGTTATCCGAATCAGTGTTGTTTCCGTTGGCAGGTTATTCGAGGCTTTGCTCACCGACAGTGATTGGCTTGATTTTGACGCCTTCCTCGATATGCGCATTCGCTGCATCATCATCATCTTTGCCAGGGAGCACCTTCTTGCCGCAGAGGGTGTTGACGAAAGTTGTTCGGCCTTCTCAAAATATTAGTTCCGAATACTGATAGACGCGTTTGAGGGAGATCCTCTCACCAGAGCCAGATGCGCCCACGACAGCAATGCTGAATTGGATACCTCTGAAGGAAACAGACAGGTTAGCAGCAGATCTCAGGCGTAAATTAGATCAAGGCCATACTTCTTCACGTTCTTCTTCTTGCGGATCCGGATCTGGGACATCTAAAGGTTAGCACAATGATTTGGTCCATATGCGATGGGGAGTGGCTCACTGCGCCCAATGGAGAAGACATGGCTGTCGGACAATCTAGGTATTGGATGCGCAATTGAATTCGAAGGGTGATGGAGTACGGTGGAAGGAGGTGTAAGTTGAGATGTTGATGCTCCCGAGTGTAGAAGAGGTTAATGGGGAGGTCTCCAATATGAAAGTTAGGGGTTGACACTGGGAAGTAGCGAAATTCAGGGCCCAAGGTAAGGTGATGGGTCAAATTGGGACTAGCCTATTTGGTCCACCTCCCTTTCAGAATACACTACTAACGTTACTGTAGTACAAATGGTAAGGTACTTGAAGAGACGAGGCTGAAGAGGCGCTAACTGCCCTAATCCTTACCAGGTTGGATGTACCATTCCATACGGAGTACCACGAACCATACTATGGTGCTACTACCATACCATGCCACCACTCCTTGGACCAAAGGCGAGTTGCTGAGGCTTCAACTATCAGTTATATTCCACCCAAGGAGGTTCAATTTCAGAGAAAAGAAAATAGTTATCACTCAAATCCATAAATAGCAACTTGGTAAACATCCCATCACGTTATCTGCCGCTAGAACGGCGAGGCGCGCGTGCCTAGCCCGGGACCTTTGTCAAATCAGTCCGCGTTTGACAGGAACTACTTGCAACCTTCTGATCTGGCGGGGTTGAACCTTCTTCACCACAGCACATACAGAACAGCAATGCACCTACAGGGCCTAGCTTAGCAAGAACGAAAGGCTTCCCTTTTCTAGATTTGCCTTTGTTTTATCCCTCATAGCAGTCGTACCTGCCAAGGTCTACTGAATATGAATACAAGGCCAGCCATCGAGCCATCGGTTAGCCCTGCCGCGTTGTACGCAGCCTTCAACGACGACGCAACGTGCTTTTCAGTTGGGCTGGACTCGGGATTTTGTAGTATGTTGGGGAATCATCCGCTGATTGTGAGCTATGAGCTATTCTAACAGTCTGTTATAGTTTTCAATTCTGACCCATGCGAGCTACGGGTATCACGAGGTATGGGAGCCTGTTGTACTGCTGGACGTTCACGCTCATTCTTGAAAACTAACCTGTGGCCATAGATTTCAATGGCGGGGTGGGAGCCGTGGATATGTTGGCCAGAGCGAATTACATAGCACTGGTTGGAGGGGGGAAGCAACCCAAATTCCCTCTCAATAAGGTGAGATGTTCACAGAGATTCAACATCACATAAGCTGAGAGTACTAGGTGATAATATGGGATGATGCGAAGCAGAAGGCTGTAATAACTCTTGAATTTCGAACTGCAGTCCGACGGGTCCGATTGACGAGGCAACGGATCGTCGTTGTCCTACAGAACAGCGTCCATGTGTATATTTTTTCTTCCCCCCCAGAGAAGGTTTCTATTTCCGAGACAGCCGACAACCCCCTGGGCCTCTGTTGCTTATCGTCACAATTGCTGGCGTTCCCCGGGCGTACTCCAGGCCAGGTGCATCTGGTTGAACTCGAGACGGGAGTCGTGCGAATCATCCCGGCACATACATCTCCCTTGCGGGCTATTGAAATTAGTCCAGACGGTGAGATCATGGCAACGGCGAGCGAGACGGTGCGTAGGGCTCACCCTTTTTCCTGCATCGGGATGACTGACGTTCGCTGTAGGGCACATTGATACGCGTGTTTGGAACAAGCAATGGTGCTCGTATTGCCGAGTTAAGGCGAGGGGTTGACCATGCTTCTATTTTTTCGATATCTATCTCACCTTCCAGCCAAATGCTCGCAGTTACCTCTGACAAGTCCACGTTGCATGTCTTTGATATGCCCCATCCTTCAAAGGCGGCAAGACCAGATTCAAATAACCCTAACCGACGCCTCACCTCAATGGGTAGTGGCAGTCCTTCGCCAGTGGGAGATGAAGCTCCAACTCAGAAGTGGGGTATCCTCAGCAGAATACCCATGTTACCACGTGTGTTCTCAGATATCTATTCTTTCGCGTCGGCACATTTCGAGTTGGGGGATTCCGTATCTCAAGAATCCTCACTTCTTGATAGCGTTTCTGAAACCTCCAGACCGCGGAAGGGAGTGATCGGTTGGACCAGCGACCACAGCCTCATTGTCATCAGTGCTGGACGTGACGGGCGGTGGGAAAAATTTATCCTTGCAGAAGGCGAGGATGGAAAGCGCTATTGTGTCCGCGACGGCTGGAAGAGGTATCTTGGCCCGTCATGATGTGGTTCTCGATCGGGCAATAATACTTGGTCTTACGGTTGAGCCGCGCATTCTCAATCAATTGGACCAAATTGGGCGACGGATGTTCGATTCCGAGAGTATTCCACTCAAGCCAGGTCAATAAGCTGCTGAGAATCAGCGGCATCTCTTCAGCAAACCTAAAGAGGTATTTGGAAGTAAACACAATATTCGTGGCGGTTGAGCAAGATCCTTATCAGCCAGCTTGGTATCTGGAAATGCGCATTTTAGTTGTAGTTGGCTTAGTTGTGACCACATATCAATTCCAGCCCATGAAATAACTCAGAGCTTGTCCCTCGACCCGTGTGCATGTTTCGCTTCTTGATCTTCACGTACAGCCCTGTGGCTGTCGTAACGTGATCTTTTTCTAGCATTATCCTGGCGAGAAGTGTGAGCCCTTTCTCTAGGACTTCGTGATCTAGAAGAGCGACGACGACTGCGGTGGTGGTGCCTCTCTCTGTGGTCCCGGGATCTGGGTTTCTCGTCTTGACCCCGCCGCAGCCTCGCTGCAACCTCTTCCCTTTTCTCGCGAACGAGGAATTCTTTCATGGGGTCTTCATCGTCATGTTCGTCCTCGAGAGCCTTAAGCTCACGCTCTTCCTTCGAAGTCACTCGTTCTACTTCCTTCTCGTGGTTATTGGGGCCCGCAGAGTCGTTTATGTTCGAGCGTATGCCCTTACCGTCCAGGGCAAGTCCTTTATCTGGCTCTTCGTCCTGCTTCTTGTATCTTGTATGATCAACTCTCAGTACTCTGTTCATTATTTTTGTGCCACCGAGGTTATCAACGGCTAGATCTGTACTCCTTTGGTCTTCGTATTTTAGAAAAGCAAATCCTTTCGATTCTCCTGTTTCTTTGTCGCGCACAAGATTTATAAACGTCGGTTCGCCATACTGAGAAAAAATAGTTATGATGTCGCCCTCAGATAGCTGGAACGGTAGCCCTCCTATGTAGATATATGCCGTATCTTTGTAGTCGGAATGCCATGACGCCTCTGGGGAACTAATGCTCGTTAGCAGGCGCGAACCACTATAACTGGAGTTCAATAGAGTTTTTTTAACATACACTCCATTTTCTAGCTCTCTCCTGTTCAGCTCTTGGACTTGGCGTATGCTGTTCATGGTTACGGAACTGTGTGTGATTGAAGTTGTTGTTGTCGTGCCCAGAGCCTGCCACTTATTTATTATCTGCAAGGCTGACACACGGGAGGTCCCGTTATCGACGGATAGGTACTTTCAACTCCGGGAGTGAAGTCGATCAAAAGGAGGCCAACAACGCCAACTTCCAAAGAGAGCATTTCACAGCAATAAATGAGAGCATATGGAGCCTATTGACGCCTCTATTAGTAGAGAAATGAGCAGCTGGTTGTGAACCACATATACGGCCTGATCCACTCTGGGCAAGCTTTGCGATACTGCAATTCGAAAGACGATAAACAATCATGTCGATACACACACCAAACCCCCAATTCACGGAAGATGACGTGCACAAGAGCCAGGACACGTCGAAGAAGGAGATGTGGTCCTCTATGTTGGACAGTGTAGCTAGCGGAAAGCGCCTTCCGGAGAGAAATGTTTTTGTTTTAGGTAGGCAAAATACCGATGTTCACATGGGCGACCTTCTAATAAGGCACAGGAGGCTCATCTGATAGCCAAAAAGAGTTCTTGGAGGCTCTATCTTCGGAATCGTCAACGAAAAGATCCCAAGGCCGGCATGGAAACAGGAAGCCGCCTGTAGCAAACGATTTCGCGCTTGGGTATACCTACCACGACGTTCTCGATGCTGACCACGAAGGTATGAATTACCGGCATCCTAGGCCTTCTTCACCCAACTGACACAATAAAGACACCATAGCTCGATTGTCCTTGTATTTGTTGGCAGATTCCTCTCCAACCTTCACTCCGCTCTTGCGATCGCTCCTCACACCCGAGTCAATACCAAATACCTTGATTGTCGTTTTACTCGACTGGTCGGAGCCATGGCTCTGGTTGCAGCAATTGAGGGATTGGGTGAAACTACTGCGAGTATTACTCGTCTCACTGAGCCCGGAATGTAAAACCAAGATGGAAGAAGTCATGATCCGGTGGCGTGACAGAGGAAAGGGAACGGCTTTGGATGGTGGAAGTTCTCTTTCGTCCGAAAGTGAAGTCAGCCTGCCCCTAGGTCCTGGAGAATGGGAGGATGCATTAGGACTACCATTGTGTGTCGTTTGCCAGAATGTGAGTTGTTCTAAATCAAATATATTTTCACGACACTTATTATGAACAGTCCGACGAAATGGAGACACTGGAAAGGGAGAGTGCTTGGAAGGAAGAAGAGTTCGACTTCGTTTTGCAGACGCTGAGGACCATATTACTAAAACGTAGTGCCTCCTTATCGCAACCATTGCTTCATATGCTAATGTTGTGGCTTAGATGGCGCCTCCCTCATATATACAATACCTTCTGCGACAAGTCAACTCCGACCTCTGATACACTCGTCACTTGGTATCCAACCACTATTAAAAAAACAAGCTTTGAAGCATAACGTCATCGACCGGGATAAGGTTGTTGTCCCACCAAATTGGGACTCTTGGGGAAAGATTCGAGTTCTCAGAGATGGTTTCGATGTCGAGCGAATGAGCCAGGGGTGGACTACTGACATTGAGGAGAGCCCAGTGTACACCAGCAGGAACACCGTAGAAGGTGGTCAGACCGGGCTCCGAACGGATTCCCAGACACCTGAGGGTCATTTGAGCGCTATATCCGCCTACGAAGAGGCTATCCGAGATCCCCGAGGCGATAGTGCCTCCAATATGCACGCCAACTCCACCGGCCAGAAATTGGAGATTAAAAGCCAGGAAACGCAAGCATTCCTAGCTGCCCAGCTCGAGGCTCTGGACCATATACGTAACACTGCAGAGCCTGAGCGAGAGCGTTCAACTAGGCAGAAATTCTTCCAAGATGAGGCTATCGTTCCAGTTGAAAGCCACATTGGACCAGTACAATGTAACATGGGGGGTATCGAGGTCGACGTAGATGATATGCTCAAGCGATTAACGGTACGTATTATATGAATGCCTCCGGGGAATAACATGTAGTTTAATCATGCTGATTAAAATAGGACCACAATCGGAGCTTGGACACTGAAACTCCTAACATGTCAACACCAGACGGAAAGTCCCAAAACGAGGCATTGGCATCGTTCTTTGCAGGACTGGTAAAAAGAGGTGGAGGCAGCGCAGCGAATAGCCCAAAGCCCGGTGGTGTATAACAAATCGGCGTTCGTGTCCTACTATTAGTTTTACCTGGTTGCTGGTGGTCGATTCATGATACCCTCGGAAAGTTGTCTTTTGTGCAGCTAATCAATCAAATGCCGATGATCAAATTTGTATTGCACTGTTACCCATAACCTAATTATTATAACCAGTCACTATATGACCTCAATTTTAAGAAATTAATTCATACCTTGTTAATTTATCAATATAGTAACCTAAAATACCACGAAATTGGTAAGCATATAGAACGGCCATAGAACGCGTAGATGTTAGAGTAGAACTGGCGCATAATAATTTAGAACATGTGTAGAGCACTTATTTGCAATAACCAAGGTAATCAAATTTGCAATAACCTATAATATATAACGTAGGTCGTGGCCATACCGGGACCATGGCCATACCGGGATTGTGGGGTAGGCGAGCACTAGACTACCCCATTAAAACTATAAGCAGCTTCAACAAATAATTATGTTCACCTAACTCATTAATTACTATATTAATATGGTGCGTAAGCGCAGTTTAAAGACTAAGGAACGCGATAATCTCATACTTAAAGCAGTAGCTGGAGTTAAATCTAGTTTATATAAATTAGCAAATGATGCTGCAAAGGCCTTACAACTTAGGCCTAATACAGTCCTTGACTAACGTAGGTCATGGTGTAAGCGGCGCTATGGGGTAAGCGGCGATTCTGAAAACCCCACCAAAATCTAGAGCTAAGCTGCCTTACCAAAACGTAACTACTACTACTATAATGGTGGAAAAAAGGAGTATTAAGGCTCAAGAGCTTAATTTACAACTTTCTGAAGCAGTTTTAGGAGTTCAGA
>JPKC01001132.1:0-26567 GCA_000750925.1 Pseudogymnoascus sp. VKM F-4518 (FW-2643) | reverse complement strand
AAAATCCCCCCCAACAACCCCCTCAACAACTCCTCCACCTTCCCCTTCGCCCCCTCCGCCCCCAGACGCTTCGCATACATATAAAGATACAACCTAAACTCGTCTCTGGCCCCCAACCCAAGCGCACCCGCCACGCGATTCTCCAGATGCGCAACACTAACCGCGCTCTCGAACCTCTCAAACCCAGGGCGAGGGAGGACTCCCTTGACGAGACGCTGGAGCATGTATGCGCGACCCTTGAGCAGTACCTCGGCTGTGGTATGGCGCTCGAGATACGGGATTATGCCTGCTGACACGAGCGTCTCGGGCGTGGAGGAGCTAGAAGGCCCGCCAACGGCTGTGCTCTGCAAAGCAGACACGGAGGAGTCATTGCTATTCCAGTATTGCGAGCCGACCGCCCACCATGCCTCGCTGAGGCGCTGCCACACGAACAGTGCGGGAGCATAAGCGTATCCATCGCCATTAGTGAGTGTGACTACAATATTCCCCGTAGAATTGAGGTGCGCGGAGGTAATTCCCGGTCCGGGGACAGTGTGGGAAGACAGCGATTTCACCGCTGCGTCGAGCACAGGGGCGAGGGAGACGGGAGGGTGGGGTGAGGAAAGCGTGCGGATGTTCCAGACGTGGCACATTCCCACGGCTGTGATGCAGAGGAGCCACCAGCCGCGACATTCGAGGATGACGGGCTGAGCTTCGAGGACGAGTGCGTTGAGGAGGCGACGGCCAGCGGGGGTCCATACGTAGACGCTCCCGTCTTCGCAGGCCGCGGCCCAGAGGTTCTTGTTCCCCGTCACGAGCAGCACAGGGCGCGGGAGGAAGTCCTGCCATATGACCGCTGAGCGCTTCAAAGCCGTGATGCGGGTTGGCTCATTAGCGTGTGCGCCTGTGCGCGCGTCGTTGCGGGCTTCGAAGATAATGTCGTCGGCGTTTTTGGCGAATTCGTCGTCGGGGGCGGTGCCGTTGGAGAGGGGCTTGGTGGTGGGGAGGGTGCCGCGGTTGAGGGAGCGCAGGATGTGGGTGCGGACTTTGGGGACGGAGAGGCGCGTTTGCGAGATGGACATGATGGGGTCGACGACGGCGGGGCGGATGAAGGGGGGCGTTACTTCTTGGCCGCGCGTGGGGGTCGCGGTGGCGGGCTCGACGCCGTCGATGCCGTTGCGCATGATGGGGATGACGCCGTTGGTGCTGGTGCTGTTGATGCGTTTGTTGCCCATTTCATCTTCTTCGCCTTCTAATACGACGGCTTTCCTTTTGTTGCCGAGGAGCATCGATGCTAGACCACCGGAAGGTAATCCGTCGTAGGGCTTTGATAAATCGAGAATAGACTGTGGTGCTTCGCTTATAGCATTGCTTGAGCTTGCAGCCATGAGCTGTGATTGCGGCAATGAAGATTGCCCAGTTCCAGACGATGACACCAAGAGGGGAGCTACTCTCTTCTTCCCCTCTTTCGTGATTGTTACTCTCTTCTTCATTGCTTCAATCTTTGCAGCATTCGTCTCCTCTGCCGGCGGTGTAGGAGCGGCATCCTTGTCCGTCCCATTTGTTGCCGCAGGCGTTGAAGCCCCCTTACTATCGGCAGCCTTGCTATCACCGTTACCGTTGACTGTGACGCCATTCTTTTCCGGGCGCGCCTCAGTAGCTCCATCGCCCATCAACGCACCCATCCTCCCCTCTGCTCCGCGAAGCTCTCCAGCTCTACTCCGCTCCTCAAGACGAAGACCTGCGACGTCTTCGATAACGCCCACGCCCTTCCGGCCAACACCGAAACGTTGTAATACTTTGTCATTCTCTTCAATCCGAGCCACATAGCCCAGGTCTCCCATCTCAAAGGCGATCGCAACGATACTCCCATCTAAACTGGTAACAACCAGGGTCCGTCCGTCCGGTGTCCAAGCAAGATCAGAAATAGATTTCTGAGCTAAATCTTGTACAATAACCAGCGGCCTCGACGTGCTTGTATTCCAAACCGTCAACACCTTGTCCTGGCCAGCACAGGCAATCACAGACGTCAAAGGCTGCGTACTGAAGCCATTGGCATCGGTATCCTCTGGCCCCTGAGGCTTGTTACTGAACAATCTCGGCGCAAACGCACAGACCTCTACCGGACCCTCATGGCCGATGAGCGCGATATCGCTGTCCCACAGACTGCGGTTGATGATCGCAACAGAGCTGACAGGTCCATTGACCGAGTTTGCCGCAGCGATATGATTCCCATCCGGACTCCACGAACAGCGGCGAAAGTATGTAGTGAGGGGACTCGATTTGAATGGATTCGCAATGGTATGTTCCAGAACGAAATTATTCACCATGTCATGCGCCGTGGCGTTTGGCGCGGGGGATGTAAAGCGGAAGATTTTGATGGTGCGGTCGTCGCTCGCAGTTGCAAAGTATTTGTTCGCTGGGTCGAAGGTTATGCCCTTGACGTGACTTTGGTGCACCGAAAGCGTCTTCAGCTTCTCGAACGTATGACCGGACCACACCACGATTTTGGAATCGAGGCCCACTGACACCAGGATCGAGGAGTCGTAGGACCATGCTAGGTCTTGCACGTCGTTATCGTGTCCGATGAGACGTCTGAGGATCTTCCAGTTTTCCACTGGCGGCGGTTCGTTGGTGCCTATATCATCATTAGCCCATCTCCCTACTCCATCTCCCCATTCTCCTTTATCTCGCCCCGCCCCACGATTCCTCGATTTCACTCACCAAAACTAGCCCCATGCGCGGGCGGCTCCTTCTCCAAGTGATAGACGCAAATAATCTTGTCGTCGGCGCCACTAGCCAGCCAGCGGCCATCGGGGCTAAACCTGACCGTATGAATCGTGCCACTATGATAGCTCATATGGCACAACTGTTTCGGGCCCGTGTACTCTGTATTCGCGGCATTGCGAATGGCATCCATGCTCCAGATGCGCACATGGCCATCGCCGGCCGCCGTCGCAACACGGCTGCCATCGGGCGAGACGTGGCAGGAGTAGACCTCGAAGTCCTTCTGCTCGCCTGGACCTCAGTTAGTTACATATCGCCTTTGTATTGGGGGCATCGAGAGAGGGGGGGGCGTACCGCTGTGCGTCAGCCACGCCGGTCGGATGAAATGCATGATTGCGCGCTTAGTGTGGGACTGGCATGGTACTTTGTGGTGATTTCGTGGATTGACTCTGGTGATGGCTTGAGGTCGCGCGTCTGGGGGTACCGCGGAATTGTGTCGCGGCGCGATTCGTGAGGGAGACTTTTAGCCGCGGTGCACCCCTAGCGCGAGGCTAGGTGCAAGGCTGGGATAGGGTAGCAAAGGGATGTGAGATCGCTGTGAGAATGAGGGTCTTTTGATGATGTTTACTGACAACGGGTTGCTTGGAATGGGCACATGCAATGAAAGGTGTACGGTATGTTCCCAGGAAACGTAGGAATACATTGCGCACTACTTCTGTGTGTCCTTTTGAGGTGGCATGGAGAAGAAGGCCTATGGAGAACGGGAATGATGATAGGAGAAGTTTCTCGATATTCTACTCCATCAGACATCACATCGCTGTCCCACAACATCATGCCCATGCTGTACTGGAATATGCTTATGGGCCTACTATAATCACTCGCAGCCGAAGGCTTATGTGCATATTCTACCGCCATGCTGTGCCCGCTTTTATATTCTTATGTATTCTTTAGTCAGTATCCAAGCCTTTGTGCCACCAACCGCCACGTCAAAGTGTGCGACATCAGCCACCCAACTTCTACCACCGTCGTTGCCAACTTTGCAGAGTCATGATCAAGAACATATACCCTATATTTATACTAGCCGTCTTCGTTAGAGGCCGCATCAACGACTTGCGGCCCTCTCTGCAACGGGGAGGAGGGCCGTATGGGCTGGAAGGGCTGCCGTCCTACATACTCGCTGTCCAGTGGCACTGGAGCACTGGTGCGATGTGATACTGGTAGTTCTCGTAGCAGCGAGGGTCTACGAGATGTTGTGGGAAGCACTAGAGTCGGCACAGAAAGCGAAGGGAATCCCGGCCGTTGTCGAATTGAGGGGTCTCAAACGCTGTTGTACTATGGTCCCCATGACGGCGTGGCTTAAATTTAGCGACTTGCTGGTACCAGTGGGACTTGATTCTCTTCTATCAGTTGGACATCATGGAAGGACAGGGTCGACCTGGTGAACATATGAGACCAGACCATCCGGTGGGCCGAAGAGTGATTCCAAAGGGAGCTGATGTCTTTCCCAGGCGATTCGCGAGATGGGTGGAAGCTGGGGATCCCATACGGCTGGATACATACATCGGAGTTTGGGTGCAGACAGTGCAGATAGTACGGATAGTGCAGGATAGCACAGCAGGAGAATTGGTACGCTTTTGACGACAACGCGAGTACGAGCATTGCGCTGGTCATACTGGGGAGAGTGGCAGTTTCTGCCGTTTCTGCCGTTTCTGCTGTCGTTTCAACTCCATATTGAGCGTATTGAGGTTGTAAGTTTGTTTCGTGGCAGCAGCAATAATGAATCAGGGACTCTACCCAGGACTCTATCTGGGACCTCTATCTCGGACTCTATCCGCGTTTGGCGCACGGGACTTTAAGTGCCCGGTACCCGAGTAGTAGACTCCACTTTTGCCTTGCCCCCCTTCGTACTATACATGTACATCTATTACTGTACCTCAGCTAGACAAGGTACTGTAACCAAACAACTCCGACGCAAATGGTCCACTCCCAATGTACTTGACTCCTCTGCTCGAGTCGAGTATATTGAGTGAGATGTCTATACTATCTATACTATCTATACTATATCCCTCTCTATAGTAACTGTCATACAGTCAGAGTGAGTACAATATCCCGGTAAGGCCACCTATTCTACTATAGTCTACTCCAGTTTACTGCAGTAGAATACGGTATCTATCGATTCCAAAGAGGGGCTCCTAACACGCAGGTAACAAGGCTGGTAGAAAGAGACGAGTAGGATCTAATTCTGCAGAAACGGGTTCACAATACGAGGCGCCAGTGACGCTTTAGGGACATACGAAATATAAAACGCTCTAGTCGACTACAAGTGGCATAGTCTGGCATAGTCCGGCATAAGTCAACACGGAGATACGCTTCTGTTTACATGTAAGACATCTTTTGATTTGTCCACAAGAGACACACCACACACCCCCTCCCACGCCATGGATTCCCTGTGGTGATCTGCCAGCAAGGCGTCAAAAAACTATCAATTCTCAACACTTCCAACAAAAAAGACAAAAACCCTCTTTATGCTGGGTGACCCCTCGTGTGCTTCCTCGCTGTCTGTCTGCTCCACAGCGCATACCTTGACGCACACAGAGTAGATGAGCACTGCATTGCATTTCCTCCGTGGGGATTGGCCTCGCTGGTAGAGAGGTTTGCGCGACTCTTCAGCTGAAACAATTGATCCCGGATCCGTCGTCTCCCCCACACGTCATTGCACCCCTTAAGATCTCCACTACCAACCACCAACAGGCGAAGTCGAGCTTGACGAAGAAATATCGATGGCGTTGCAATGATCTCGTTGTTTTGACCTACACTCTCCTCCAACCCCAATCGCACGGATGGGTCTCATATCATCTCTCTTCGGTGGGAAGACGGCGGCCCAGGAGATACCGGCTGAGCAAAAACGAAAGAATACGAAGCCGCGGACTAAATCGAATAAACCGAACAAATTATCGAAACCTAGAACGAATACGTCAGCGAACAATTTACTGGATGTGCCCGGAGGCGGGGTCTCGCGCAAGAGCTCGCTAGCGAGTGTTAATGCGAGGAGGAAGAGATCGAGCAGTGTCCCTGCCAGATCTGATGTAGATCTTGCATTTACAGAAGATGTGGGGGGAGACGCTGGATTGAGCCGTGGGAGGCAACAGGAGAGGGATAAGAGGTCGTCGAGGCTGAGTAGCCTGTTTCGAAGCAAGTCCAGCACGCCTGCGTCGATAGTGCTCCAAGATAGGCCAGATGATAAATGGGTTATAGACGACAATGGTGGACTTGAGTCGTTGGAGAATTCAGATCCACTGCGTAGATATTCGCAGATGGGGCCCCCAGGTTATGCCCAGGATCTGCCCACGGATAGTCAATTTTCAGCAACTGACAGGTAAGTTTTTCAGACGCCTCATTCAGCCGCACAACAGTATGCAATGAAAGCTAACCCCTGATCCAGCACACCGGATTTGCACAGGTCCCCAAGCTATATAAGATATCAACAAGCTCGGCTATCTCTTGTTGCCGAAACATCGTCCGCTGTTCAAATAAATGATACCCTGCGCCGCCAACGCCTTGCCGAAACAGAGGCCCTCCTGACTAGAAATGCAAGCGTCCACTCAAGAGACTCAAATGCATCTAACCGCCACTCGATGAGGTCAGGCACATCTCCGGCTCTATCCGCTCGCATGAGCTCGACAGAACAAGTGTATCTTCAGCCAGAAAACTATACCCCCTACTCAGCCCGTCGCCGCTCCCACCTCACGCCCGGCGTTGCGACGAGAACGAGCGAGGCCCAAAAAGGGCTGCGATCTTCTAGGCTTCAGAAGCAAAATCCGAAGGCACGGAGACAATCGGCAGCGGCACCAGAATCCAGCCAGACATTTTCTCACCAACCCGAAAGATCAAAAACACTACCCAGTGAGGAGGAAATATATAGTTACTACTACGACGAGAATAGGCCAAGCGAAAGCCCTGTGGAGGCCCCGGAGATGCTGGCACCACTCCAGAAACCGCGGTTTAGAGAAGACATCACGGACACGCAGAGGATGAGCACTCCAACTGATTTGAGACATATTGGTAGTTTTGAGCTGGGTAGTCTCAGGATCACGAATGGTGCGGCCCCAAGTGCTGCAAACACACCAAGAGCGCGAAGGGGGATAGCTGCAGACACTGAGGTAGACAATGTCACTCCGCGGACGACAGCGATGAGTCTCGCTAGCTTGGCACGGAGGCATCCAATGGAACAAGGGAGCATGCATGATGTCAAACAACCTAGGCAGCCAGAAATCACAATCAATCCTGCAGAACTCGGCATCGATCCACCTTCCAGGAGCGCAAGCACAGCAACAAAGCAGTCGGCCTACTCAGACAAACTGGCAATCAGCAGAGCGTCGTCGCAACGTCTAGAAACGGCACCGCAGATACCCGGTGGTGCTAGCGAGCTTGCTGCGTTCTACCAACTGGACATTGATTTCCTTCCCAGCCTCTTCTCTTCCGATTTATCGATGCCGTCGACCCTTAAATTGGAAGCAGCATCCAAACATTCGACTGACCCCGACGAAATATTTGAGGACGCCATGTCAGATCTTGGAGTATTCGAGGACGCTAGATCGGAGCTTGATCGGCGCAGCCCTCTTTCTGAAGCCCCGAGAAGGCAGAACGACGAGCTATATCTTCCTGCTGTCGAAACTGTGTCGCAACACCGTCCCCAGCAAACAATGAACACCTCGACGCACGCACGTCTTGAGACGTCGGCTGTGACCGATAGCGGGTATAGCTCTTATACTTCGCTGGGGTCCGTCGAGTCATCTAGGTCGCAGTCGAAACTGAGGGATGCCTCGGAGTCTCCTACTGAATTTTATGAGGTAGCTCAACCAGCTGAAGTTGATGCGTCTTCCAAACCTAGACTCCCCAAAGCGGACTATTGGAGGGCCCAGCATGCTCCGAGTGGCTTGGCTAGGGAATCTCGCGCAGAGCCAATAGTGCCACCACCCATGAGAGAAGCTCCAGTTGAGCCCCCAAAAAAGCAGATGCAGAGGCCCCCGATCCCGAGGACGGCTACCCACTACGATGATGCCGTGGAGTCCCAACCAGAAGCTGAACTATACAAATCTACCAGCAACTCCGCACCCACATCCCCCAAGCGCCCTTCTCTCCTTCAGCACCGCACAACGGGCAACGTTTTACAAAAGTCCTCTCGGCTTCGCCCAAATTCACTAACGGCTCAAGGCCGTGCTAATTCCGATGACACGATTACTCCCGTGAAGAAGAAGTGGCAGAGACACAGCACCCAGCCGAGTTCCGAGACTCTCATCACCGTGCAAAAAATTGAGGAGCCGGAGAAAACTAAGGTACCGCCAGTGCCCAAACGACTCTCCCTCACGTTCAAAGAGCGCGCAAGCAGGTTTTCGGGGTTGAAGCATACGACACCAGCGTCAGACAACGTGGAGCCCGTGGAAGAGAAGCCCGCCCCGCCTCCAGCCAAGGAGCGAGGACGCAGATTTTCCTTGAAACACACGACAGTAGTACCAGACAAAGTGGAGCCCGTAGAAGAGAAGCCTGCCCCGCCTCCATCTAAAGAGCGAGCAAGAAGATTTTCTGGGTTGAGGCATACGACAGTAGTACCAGACAATGTGTCGCCTGTCGAAGAGAAGCCTGCCCCGCCTCCATCCAAGGAACGAGCAAGAAGATTTTCTGGGTTGAAGCATACGACAGTAGTATCGGACAACGTGTCGCCCGTAGAAGAGAAGCCTGCCCCATCTCCATCCAAAGAGGAAGTCCAGCGCTCAATCCGCCGCCAGTCGTCTCCCGCACACATGCCAGGAATCCGACTAGTCACCGCGCCCTCCTCCAACGCAACCTCGCCCACGCCCACGCCCTCCAAGCGTCCAACCACTGACTCAAAGAGCCCCAGAGCCACCAAAGACAACAAAGACACCACCAAAGACTCCCAATCCCGCGCCGACTTCGAGCGCCACATCACCAACTCCTCCACCGTCGCCACATCCCTAGGCGCAAGCCCCTACGACGCCGGCGCATCCGCCATCACCCCCTCCACCCCCGCATCAGCCGCTCCCGCCAGTACCAACCGTCCGCGCCGCGACCGCACCGGCCGCCTCATCGGGATGGACGAAGAATCCGCCTCCAACTTCGCGCGCGCGCGCAGCCAGGTGCGCGCCCAAGAAGCGGAGAGACGCGAGGCGCTGGTGAGTCGCGTGGCGCTGAGTATATCCGAAGGCTCTGATGGTCGCGCGCCAGCGGCGGCGGCGGCGGGGGTGGTTCCGAATAATTCGAGTTTCGCGAACCAGCTCGCGGTTGCGAGTCAGCGAACCCTAGCACCGGCGGCGGCGGCGGCGGCGAATATACCACCCGTGCCCTCGCTGAATGTGCCCGATGCTCGGAGGCAGAGCCCCTTGATGAAAGGCAAACGCGAAAAAATCGGTCCCCCGCCCTCTCTAATGAACGGCCGCCACCGCAAACACGGCATCCTAGGCTTCTGGTCCGGGTCCTCGGCCAGCTCCTCCAAAGACGCCCAAATCGACGTCATCCCCAAGCGCACCATGCCCATGGGACCCGTCGGGTCCTCCGGCGAGATCCCCGCCATCGTATCAGCGAAGAGCGCGGGCTTCACGACGCCGGGGGGGAAGCATCTGCCGTCTATGGCGCCGCAGTGGAAGGGGCCTAGCCCGGCGGAGTTGGCGGAGATGGCGTTGAAGGCGAGGAAGGAGGGGAGGAGGAGTATGAGTGCGGGGGGGATTTATGATAAGAAGAGCGCGATGGGGGAGAGGCCGGGGTCGGTGGCTTCTGAGAGAGAGGGGGGGAAGGGGAGGAGGAGGGGGTGGAGTTTTAGGTCGAGGAAGGAGGGGGAGTGAGGGATGTGCGGGGAGGAGGTAAATTTGGAATTTGGGGAAGGGTCACTGCGCTGTTGCATATGTGAAGGCAACCACGGCACACCTTTTTGTCTTATGGCATACCGGCGTTTTTGGATTTTTTTTTGTTTGGGTTTCGGACGGATGGATGGAATGGGGGGTACAGGCCCGGCATTGATGAGCATACGACATGATTTTCGCGCATACATACCAACTACTACTACGTATAGTACATATATAATCTTTTTTTATAGTTCAAGCAAAATTCCACGCATACATGGGATGGCGGGAAGGGGGGGTTAGTTTAAGGGATATAGTGTAATGTATATGCGTGGAATTTTGTTTGATCTTTCTGGAAGGAAGTGATAGTAACTCGGTGAGAAGCGCTATGTGTAAGTAAATGCCACCACAATTGGCGCGTCGGGACCTTCTCCCGTCATCCGTCTCCGGTTCGGACTTCCGTATCCACCTCTTCGAATAAGCTGCTGCGAGCTTTACGTCTGATGTGTCCGCGCCGTGGAAGTGCGGCTAAATATCTTGTTCAATCGGATTGATAGCGTTTGTGCGAGGCAACTCAAGAAAGAATATTATAGCTCTTCAAAGCTTCAAAGAAGTCAGTTTCCAAGACAAATTCCACAGTCAACTTCAATTTCAGTATCAATTCCCTTCCCCAAATTTTGGTCGGCACGAGGGCTCCGATCCAAAGTTGTACCCCTCCTGCATCGTCCCCGCATTTTCGACCCTGAGGAAGCTTATCACAATCAACCCCACTTCCTCTATCGCAACATTATTTATACAACATTACCACAACCTCGCCCTGCTGTGACATGCACATCAAAAACTACACATAAATACCACCAGAAATCCACCCCCACAGAGATCAACACCTCTACACAACGTCACCTACGAGATCCGAGGCCCCGGGAGAGTCGTGGACCCCTCATCCCACCTTCCCCTCTCCCTCTAAGGCTCCGGCTAACTTTCTCCACAGCGGGATTGCTACGTTACATCTCCCAACTACCGTAACTTGAGCCTCGTCTCTCCAGACTTCTCAGCCTTATATATTCAAGCCAAACCCATGTTATAAACGCTATTCCTCCCTCCAAGCTGCTACCCCGCCACTCAAACACGACCCCAAGACCAAAACCTACCGGAAGAACCATTATCACAACTATAACCACCAGAACCCCTCCACCAATCTCAAAATGTCGGCCACAACCGACTCCCCCCACCCCCTCCTGGACCGCCTCAACAAAGACGGCTTCGTCGTGATCCCCTCCCTCCTCACCCCCGAAACCCTCGCCACCATGCGCACCGCCACCACCGAAGTGGATACTCAAGCCCGCGCCGGCAAATGGCCCTACATCCGCACTCTCCCCAAGCAATTCCCCCCTTGGTCCGTCGCCGACCTTGACAAAGGCATATGGGGCGTGCAACACCTAATGCACCCCCAACTCCCCCCCTCCGCCCTCTTCGCCTCCTCCTACTTCAGCCCACGCACCCTGGCCGTCGTGACCGAGCTTCTCCAGTGCTCCACCGACGACCTGGTCATGGAGCTTTACAACCTCCTCGTGCGTCCCGACCACCCCTTCGCGCTGCGCTGGCACAGGGATGACATCGCCCCCACCGCCACGGCGGAGGAGGAGACAGAGCGTCTAGCCAAACCGGCGTGGCACGCGCAGTGGAACTTGGCACTGTACGATGACGCGTCGCTGATTGTGGTTCCTGGGACGCATGCTAGGCCGCGGACGGACGCGGAGAGGAGCGCGGATGAGTATGAAGATAATATGCCCGGGCAGCTGGTGGTGCAGTTGAAGGCGGGGGATGCGGTGTTTTATAACAATAATATCCTGCATCGCGGGGTGTATGATGCGGGGAAGGCGAGGGCGACGCTGCATGGGAGTATGGGACATGTCAAGGGGGGACGGGATAGGGCGAGGAATGTGCTACAGCATGGGTGTGGGGAGTGGGTTGATCAGGTGAATTTTGGGGCTATGGAGGGGAAGGATAGGGAAGTGGCGGAGGGGATGAGGAAGAGGCTTGTGGAGCTGGGGAGGGTGAGTGGGGATATTGGGTATTCGCAGGTCGATTAGATTAGGGGCGGATGTAAAGCAATGGTGATGGCATGTTACAGTATAGTAAGTAGCACAATAGCAGCAGGCTTTAGGCACGTATTAGACAGGCATAATTAAACCAAATCTAGCAAATCGCAAAACGTTACTATACTCGCTTGCTCGAACGCTCCTCCCCGTAAAAACCCTGATAAGTCGCTCTCCTCCCAGCCGAAACCCAAACAGAAAACATCAAAAGAGGAGCACAGGAAAAGCGAGATATAAGCCCATAACCCGTTTCCGAAAAGCACAAAAAAGGAAACATGAAAAGAGAGATAGAGAGAGCCAGATATAGACAAGTAAACGTCATCTAGACAGTAAACGCAGCGCAAGAAGTTTGGGACAACCCATTCCAACCTTATATAACCTCTGTCCGCCTTCCATCTTGTCTGTGGGTGCGGTGTGGTGTGCATGAGGCGGGTAGAGACGCGTCTACTTCTTCGCGGCGACGGTCTTGGGTGCCGCTGCTGCGGCCTTTTCCTTCTTGGCTGGTGCGGCCTGGGGGGTGGGTGTGTTAGTGTGGGTAGAGGGAGATAGAGTAAGTTCAATCGATCCAGCACCCCAAACCCCTTCCCACACGCCATCGATCACAAGGAAAGCCAGCCCTCTCTTCTCAATCCCCAAAGGCCATGCAAGACACACATCTAAAACTAAGAGAAAACCCCACAAATTGAAACTGAAAAAAAAAAATCACCACCAACTAACCTTCTTCTCCACCACCTTCGCGACCTTCGCGACCTTGGCCTTGACAGCAGCTCCCGCCTTTGGCGCCGCCGCTGCCTTCTTCACACCCACCGGCTTGCTGCCCACAGCCGCCTTGGTCGGCGCGCGCTTCGCCGTCGTATTGGCCTTTGGCTTGGGCGCAGCGCGCTTGCGCGGCGCGACGGGCGAGGGAGGAGCCTCGAAGATGCGCGGGCGCGAGTTGCCAGTCGCGGCGCGGGTTTCGCGGGCCATTTTGGTTCTGGGGCGGGGTGTTAGTTTGGTTGATTGAGGATGCGGGATGAGGAGGATTGGGAGATTGAATTGGGGGGTGAGTGTTGGTGGAGGTGCTGCGTTCGTTGTTGTGGAGGGTGTTGGAGGGAAGGCGCAGCGGGTGATAACGCCGGCGCGTAGATGCAGCGCGCGGGAGAGGGGGAGGGGACTCACGAGGTGTTTTGGGAGTGGGGATGGGGAGTTTGGGGGGGATGAGGATCGCGGAGATGAGGCGACTGTGATGAGCTTGTTTGGGGATGTGGAGGGCGTTGGGGGGTGAGTTGTTGTGAGGTTTGTGGGAGGGAGGGAGGGTGGGCAAACGGAGGGTGGTGGGTGTTTATTGCGACTTGTTGTTGTCGCTTGCTATGTGGTCGGTGCTTTTTGGGTCGGGCTGGGGGCGGCCACGCTGACGGAGAACTGTGGGAACGTAGTGGTGTACACGTTAAATAAATGGGATTGGAATACTGGGATTTGGTTTATTTAAGAAGATTGAGAGTTTGTATTTGTTCATTAGTTTTCGAGAGAAGCCTGGAAAGATCTAGCCCTAGATTCACCCGACTTCGTGCGCAATGAGTCTTGTCTCGGGGAGACGTGGGAAGCGTTTCGAAGAGCCCTAGATGACGAAGTCGCTCGAAGTGCATTGTGTACTGACTTACAAAATGGACATAGAGTTTGCTATCTATATCCCAAGGGACCTCCTGAATATCAATTTTGATGCGAGTTGCGAGTCCATCATACGAAACATCCAGGGTTAAAACCGCGCAAACCCCTGGTACCCTTACGTCGACAGGCCGGTCTCCGCCAGTGCCAGAGTTACTTCGTCTTATCAAGTTTATAAGTAGTGGTCTTCAAAAAGACAACTGCAGCCTTTAGTGATTAATGGACTTTGTTTTCATGCATAGTTGCTGTGTGCTCTTGGTTGAGATGCTTCCAGCACAGTTCCTATGGAGCCGTTTAGGCCGCACAAGCATTTATGATATATTCTGTTGTCTCACATCCTATAATGCGTTCACCAGTATTGACAAACTCAAGACAAGAAGCTTTAGCGTTGAGTCCTATAATTCATGAACTGCCATTTGAACATCCGGGACTCCGAGACTATGCGAATATTATCTACAGTCATTTATTTTCCCATGTGCCAACTCCAGAGACTATACAACGGTCTCTCACTTCTTAGCCTCCTTCGATGCCTTTTCCGCAAGATCTTCAACTTCATCGGCCTTCTTCGACAGGATCTCTGCGATCTCCTTATATGCCTCCTTGGCAAGCTTGTCTGCCTCTCCGCCATGCTTCTTCACCGCTTCGTTTAGCTTCTGTAACTTGGGCACGATCTCGTGTCCACCAGGGATCAAGTTGATATACTCCTGAATGTTCTTGCCCACGCCAGAGCTCTTCGCCTTCTCACCAGCCTTCTTCGCATACTCCTTAAGATCGCTAACATCCCCGTTCTTGATCTTCTCAAACAGCTCTCCGAAGTTCGCCTGCTTAAGCGCATCCGAGTTCTCCTCAACCACCTTCTTAATCTCCGGGTTCTTGTCAAGGTAAGGCTGTGCCTTCTCGAGGCCCTTCTTCCACGCCTGGTCGCCCATTCCCTTGAGCTTCTCAATGTTCTCCTCGACAACCTTGCGGATCTTGTCCGCCGCGTCGGTGCCGCTGCTGTTCTTGAGAATATCCTTAATCTGGTCGTATGTCTTGTTCACCTGCTCCTTCGCTTCAGGGCCGTATGAATCGGCCATTTGCTTCAGTTGGTCGATGTTACCGCCAACCTTCTCCTTCAGTTTGGGGTGGTTGTCCAAGATCTCGCCGGATGCATCGCTAGCGAGCTCTGACAGCTTGCCGAGGTGCTTCTGGAGGATTTCCCAGGTCTTATGCGCGGTCTCGATGGTCAATCCACTCTTGGTTGCTTCCCTCATATCCGAGTAGGCTTCGCGAACGATCTCGTCGACCTTTCCGCGGTGCTTCTGCTCAATTTTATCGAGATCGTTGAAGGCCGAGTCAACGTAGGACTTGGCTCCGGGGATGAATGCTGCATAGGAGGTAACAGTGCTGCGGAACCATTTTAATAACTCGTTTGGCTCAGGAGCCGAGTCTTTCATGGATGATGTGATGTTTCGGAACTGCTTCTTGGTTGCTGCCGCGCCATCGACGATGGTCTTTGCGCCACTGTAATGGTAGTATCCGTATCCAAGCTACAGATTGTTAGCTACTGCAATTTTGTAGATTAAAAGCGGTGGGTACGAACAGAAAAGACGAGTGCGCCGCCTGCGATTCCGGCAACAACTCCACTACCACCGCCACTACCACCATTTGATGCCACTTGCTGGGATGGTTGTGGCGCTGAACTCGATTGTAGTCTGATCTGGCGGACATTGGAACGTATCGGGGCCCTTGCTGGCGCTTTCAGCACACGTGCCGACCGCATAGCAGCTCTTGAAGCCATCATGGTTGTAAGATGTGATAAAATGCGGGAGGTATGATATTATGCGGTCAGAGTGTCGGAATTCTGCAAACACAACTCAATTGAATGAAAATGAAGCTTCACTGTGTATAGGGAGTAATTATTTTTCTCTCAGAAGGGGCCAGCTACTCATATATGTAGCTTCCATTGTTGCGTCAGGGCAACTTTAGAATCATGTCGTCATTGGAATAGCCAGGCCCACATATAACATGGATGGCCAGGCGCATATTTTCGGGGACTACGATTTCCAGGGACCTTGGTCCTGAAAACGGTGTACCTATAGCGTATTTAGTAGCCGAAAAATGAGCTAGTCGGAGCTCAGACTCTGAGCCTCAGCACGCATTTGATAGAGCCGTAATGTAAATGCTCGTGCTCTGGTAACCTGGAAGCTCAACCGGCGAGCTGCCTCTGTTATATTAGGCGACCTGACGCACAGTTCCTCATAATACGATTTATTTTATTAGTACCTTATAATGCCACTGCTACTTTGAAGTTTCCGCATTATTCTCATGAGGCGATGTTCATGCAAGTTGGAAATATCCGAAAAGCAACATTGACGTCATTGCCCGCAATTGGCAGAATTGGCGCTAGTGGAGCCGAGGCATCGTGAAGCCTTAAGCTTTGATACTACGTTCAGCCAAGGTTGGCTTGGTATATGTCACAATTAAACTGAACATGTCAACTTCACTTTATAACCCAAATGATGAAGTTAAATTGATTTGTTAACTTTAACTTCGATATGGCTATTTATAATTTGAGCTCCGGAGAGGGACCAACTGCCAGAATCCGCACTCTTGCCTGGCTCTTTCGTGTCAATAACTCTGCAAATGCATCCGATTTCAACGGCCATTCCTTCGTCTCTTCCCATTTCATAAACAATCATAAAAAAATATTGCTTTCCGGGTGCTTGCAAACGCCTTAAAATATAACCGACTGGAAGCAGCCTCCGTCTTCAGGCCTCGCACCTGGAAATTCAACTCATCAAATTCACCAGTCATCTTGGCGTAGTTCACCGTAAGCGCGTGGATCACTCTTCCGCCGATTGCACTTTTCCATCCTCATCGAACTCAAATCAAGTGCTCGATGCTTTCAATCTGTTTCTGCGAATGTATGGCCTTCTTCCGAAGTATTCGTGTTTCCACTTTCCACCCGCTGAGTGTCAGTAGCCGCCATAAAGTAAGTATTCTTTCTTCATTGTCCGTGTCATAAATCATAATTAATATTTCGTTATCTCGCAAATCTTCATAAATATGCTTCACTCGGTCTCATCTTCATCCATTGTCATATGCGACAACCGCCGCCTCAAGCTTGGACGTGGGTCAATGTCCTCACCTTCCTCTTCGTCTTCGATGGGTCTTTTTCTCTCCCAACTTGGTCGTCCAAAGAATCCAAAGACGTGGCTTGAGAAAGAGTGCCGTGAAGAGGGGCTCTGGCGAACAAATAACGACGATTGTTCGGTCTGACCACGTCTGGGAGAAAGGGGCCCAAAAGCGGACAATGATTCACGTTGTGGCCCAATTTCTTCTTCGAAGACCGGGATGCTCTCCATGCCTTCAGCTCCAGCTAGGTCCTCAGACTTGACTTCTTCCTTTTGATGACCTTCCTCGATTGACGGGAACACAGTGTCTGGATCTTCCATGTCCGGCAAGTTGCTCAAATCGATCGTTTGCGTAGGATGCTTGACAGAGCCGATGAATGTAAGCTCATCATCATCCTCGATTTTAATCGGCGAGAGCTTTGCGGAGTGGATAAATTCGAAGCCGTCATCATCAGAGTCATCTCCCAGTTTTCTGCCCTGATTAGGATCGAGCTTGTCCATCTCAATATCTTTATCTTCATCACCGTCGGGTTCGCCGCCACCATTGGCAACATTTCTGGCCCTGGAGGCTGCTGGAGCTGCTCTTAAAGCATTGGCGCCTTGATCTGGCGCGTCATCATCATCTTCGTCGTCGTCGGAGTCAGCATCATCGCGTGGGTTCTGGTGGTTGTCGAGCTGATCGTAGTCAACGTCATCGCTTTCGGAGTCGCTGAAATCGGCAGGGTTCTGGTCGTCATCAAGATCATCATCGTTGTCGTCAGAATCCCAATCGCTGTCATCGCCTGCCATTTCTTGTGGCCTTTCTGGACCCGCATTCCGAGGACGGGAGTTGAAAATATACTTCAGGACTTGTTTAACCTGTCTTGACGGTTTATATTTCGGGGTGCCGTTCTTTCTGCGCAGCAGCGGCGCCAGGTTCTTCGGCTTTGCTTTAACCTCATCTTCTCTGCTCTTCGGGGAGCACACCTGGTTCGTCAAGTCTTGAACGAAAGTTTGATCTCGAACTGGTGCTTGCGGAAACTCTTGGTAGTTATCATATACCTCAATATGTTCAATACCACGGAGCTGATAAATATTATCCATGCCTCGTAACTTGCGAAGATCTCTGGTCATCCTATAGTTGTCGTGGTTCCTAGTTGACCTCTCGAGCGGTTTCTTCATGTTTTCCGGCTCGTCCTTTCTTCGTATTCTCCCATTTGAGGTCTCATCGAGACTGATCACCAGGCTTCTCAGATTCAGAAACTGACCCAACCGATGCATGCCCCACCGACTCATGTCCCATCTCGGCCCGCTCTTCTTTGGGTTGCTGGTCTCCATTATGGAACCGATCCATGTGATAGCCATATCTGGCATCCTTTGCCATCTGGCTCGTGGAGTGTTTTTGCAGAAAATGCCAAATTCTCCTAGTGCCTCGAATGAGAAGGAGTTCATGAAATAAAATGCTGTAGCAAACATTTCGTGCCAATCCCTTGAGACGAAAATGGGCGCCAAGACGTGTCTGGGGAGAGGCGACGAATTTATTGCACAGGCGTCACCACCCCAGTGGAAGCGGTAGCTAAGTCCGCTTTTCCTGTCGAGCCCGCCTTGTGTTGGAGGATACACATCATGTACGTCGAAACGGGCGACCACAGAGATCGCAGTATGCTTTACCATCGTGTAGGCTGCGATTTTAAAGGCAATCTTCGGATGGTCTTTCAGGAGGGCAGAGAAGTTGAAAAATTTCCCTGATTGAAATGCTGCATCCGTGTCGGCCACTGCAGGTTCCCATTCAAGTGCATCATCGTTAGGTGGAATGTAGTATAGTCCATGGTTCTGATGAACTGAGCTCATATTAAACTGTTTGCAGGCAGCCTTATAGATCTTTTTAAGTTTCTTCGGATCTCTCGTATATCCGGATTCTCGGAGTCCTTTCCTCCAGTCCTGTAACGCATCAGCAGGTTTTCCAAGAAGTGAGGCTAAAGCCATCGAGTGATATACATATAATAAGTGAGATTGGGACACTTACAACTTGTCTGGGCCTCCTCACAAAGCAATTTGGGCCGTATTTTTCTATGCCAATCTCGATTTGCTCATTTAATCTGAGAATTTCTGCACGGAGACCACCATTCTCTGCACGGAGACCGTCATTCTCAGCTTGCAGTTGGCGATTGCGAAGTTGTAATGCATCAGTATACTCGCGGTTGGCCGCAGCGTCGGCCATGGTGGCTGTTGTTTAAAATCAGTATATAAATCAGTGGTGAGATACCTTGGATAAGCACACAAAAGCAACGCTATGAGGCTTCAGTGACGTGAAACCTGAATAAATAGAATGAAATGTGTGATATCATGAGCACAGAGGCCCCGAGGTGATAAAAGACTTTGAAACTGAAGTAAAAAGTAACGGGCATTGGGGAAACCTTGCAGACAAGGAACAGAATTGAAAATGATAGCACTCTACCAAGCCAATGCCAGTGCGGGAAAAGGCAAAGAAACAGTTGGTGGTGTGGTATCCGATCTGGTGTGAATTGCAAATGAAACGACGACGACAGTTGCCGAAGGTATCAAATATGAGGTAGTGAACCCATTTACAAGTAAAGGAATAACTTACATTGAAGTGAAGTGTTGGCAGATAAAATTTATAAGCCGTGCCACCTCTGCGGGCTGCTGTCAGTTAAGAAACGCCTTGCTGAACTTGATGCAAGATGTATATGTGACGGTGATTGATAATGGGAGTGAAAGATCGGTCGAGTGAACTGCTTGAATATGTAGACCCAATAAAGTGGGTAGGAAACAGAGGCAAAGTCAAGAAGCTAGGCAGGATAACTGAAGAGAGAAGAAACGAGTAGGAAACAGAAGCTGGGGTGGAGAGTGATGTTGTAGTTGGCAAAGTATTATATATGGCCGATCAAGACGAGTAAGAGAGACGCTTGAGAGTTGACGTGATATATAACCGAAGTTGATAGAAGTGAGACTTGGAACTCAGCGAAGTATAATGAAGTAGAAAGCTGGGCCCTGAGATTGGAATTGATGTATAAAGGAAGCTGCAGGATGTGTGGCCTGAAGGCCGACGAAATATATGGAGGACGAAGAAAGGTAAGACTTGCGAGTTGGTGCGATATATGAGGATGGAAGTGGGCGCAAGTGTGAATTTGATCAAATACTGAAAAGTTGATGTTGAAGAAAATCACAATTGAACAGAAGTGAGGTCTGAAGTGACTGGAAGTGAGGTATGGAGATGAAGCTGAGGTTTGATTTGAGATCGAAAATGCTCGAAGTGAGACCATGAAGACAGAAAAACAGACTTGCCTTGAGTATGAGGTGAAGCTTGTCCTTATGCGTATAGATAAAAGAAGGTCTTCGAGAGCGATGATTGTCCCAAGATGACTTCTTGAGTCGAGGTCGAAGGAGTTATAAAAGACTCTGGAGGATGTAATGGCAAGGTTGGTGAAGGCTGTAGACCAGATTAGGAATAGAAGGGTCTGAGGGCACCGGTTGATGAAGTAGAAGCAAGCCAGAGTGCAACCTGAAGACAACCGAGAAGCAACTGTATCAGAAGAGTAAAAGACAATCAGGATTGAGGGTCAAGGTAGGATCGTTAAGGATCAAGGTTGAAGGTGGAAGGAGAACAGAAGGTGAAGGTTGAAGGTTGGAAATTGGAAATTGGAAGGTGTTGAAGGTTGGAGGTTGGAAGAGGATGCAAGGTGGAAGTTGGAAGACTGACCTATACAAATAGGAATCTGGCCAAGCTCAGGAGGCTGAAGATCGAATAGGTTGGAGAGGGGAAGATATAAGAGATGATAGCTGGTTTGTATAAGAAGCAATTGAGACGAGCTCAAGAGCGTACTTTGGTCGGCTTTGACCTCCACTCTGAGACCGAACCCAAGGTGAGATCAACATATGTAGAAAGAAATATGCAAAAAACAAGATTGGTAGCTTCGGGGTGGATAGTAACAGAAACATAGAAGCTCGCCAAGCGTGCAGTGCTTTGGATCTGACCTTCAGGTGCCACATATAAGTGTTCACTTGACGAAATAAGTGAGTGTCGAAACGGTAGACGCGTGCTTGAGTGTTATGAAGAGCAAGAACAAGAAGTAGAAGAGATGGGAAGGGATCATCTGCAACAATAATGAAGCTCACGATCCAGCCTCGGGGCTTACGCCAAAGTGATGTCAAGAAATAGGTCGTACTCGTTCATCAAAGTGGAAAGTGGAAAAGCAACCATGCAAGAAGTAGAAAATAGAAACACGCTTACCGTATATTTCTAGCCAGGTGAAATCAAAATTGGGCCTTGACCCTTGAAGAAGTAAGAAAAGCAATATTCAACTGCGGAACCTACAAATGGTAATAGCTTGTCGTGGAGGTATTGCATTGGCGATAGGGCAATCCCTGGTATATCTCCTGTGGGTGGGAGTCAACATCGAGTAAGCACAACGGAACACCGTCGTCAACTTCCAATAAATAGTATCCCAATTTGATATCTGTCAGAAAATGACCTCGAATTTGACTACCGAAGCACTCTTCCAAAATCCAGCTTCCAAAATCAGCGCTTTCTACCGCTCAAGGAATATGCACCGCGCTAACCCCATATTTACCTAATCCCACCATATCTACCAAGATAGCCACCATAACAACTGATTTTTATAACAAGCTCTCAAAAGCATCTAGCCCCTTCTTCTGCGCAGGCTGGTGCCCACCTTGGCCTTGCGAGCCTCCCTGCCCTTGCATTGGCGGGGAGGTAAACGCTCCCCAGCCCTGCTGTTGCGTTGGTTGTGGCTGCTGAGGCTGTTGTGACCAGGTAGGTGGCGGAGGAAGTGAAAATGGGGTTGTCGGTTTTTGCTGTTGAGACATAGAAAGGTTACCCATCGACGTGCTCATACTAGCGGGTGCTCCCGTAAATGACGTCTGCCGTTGCTGTTGTGCGGGGACCATGGGCATGAATGATGAATTTGTCGATGTTGGGCTCGAGGAGGCCCATATATTGCTGCTGCTGGGGCCCGCAGCAGTTTGCCAGTTGACCGACGCCTGGGTCGGTGGTGGTTGCGTATGTGGTTGGAGAGGCTGGGCGAAGGATGAGGCGGTAGGCTGGAGAGGTTGGGAGAACTGTGTCGTCGATGGCTGGAGGGAGTCGAAGCGTGAGAGGTCGGGGGTGATAGTTCGAAATGGAGCTTGTGGCCTCATGGCCGCGGACATAGAGCCAATACCCGGGGATGGTGGGCCGGGGGATGGGGAGGGAGTGGTCGACCATGAGAATGTGGGAGCGGCTGGGGGAGCAGGCTTTGCGGGAGCGTTGGGAGCCGCATCCCAGCCGCCGTCCGCTACGGCAGTGCTCGCGGTGGTGCTACTACCGTATTTCCCGGTCACGAGACGCTCGAAGTCATCGTCTTCGCCGCTGTTAGCATTTGATGAGAATGCTGCGGGGAGGTCGCCGAAGGACATGAAATCATCATTGCCTCCAGCATTTCTCATCCCAGAGTTGCTGCCCGAGAGTTCCTGGAGCTTCTTTGTATGTTCCTGTTCTACCTTGGTGCTTAGACTTTTAATCAAATCCATGAAGGCTTGGAATTGCTTGAGATCCAGTAACGGGCCAAGACTCATGTTCCACAAAATAGGCAGGATATCCATAGCGATAAAGTCCGTATCTGCCTCGGAACTAACCTGCTGTAGAACTTTGAGGGCTGCGAGCATAACAGCCGGTTCTTTGGTCTTGATCCCACGGATGAGAGGAATGATCTTTTCTTGCATAGTGTACTTGTCCAGTGCGCTTATGGCAGATTTCTCTTTCTTCTTACCATTTTGCGGCGCGAAACCTGACAGGCCATCATCGGCAGAGGATGTAATAGAGTCTGTTGTGCCGCCGCATAAAACAACAAAAGCTTCAAGCCCTCTGACTTTGATGCCCAGACTCGAAGTTTTGCTGAATACCGCTGCGACGACTGGAAACAGCTCATTCTTGATTGTGCTGAAATCAAGCACAGGGAGGATTACCGGGAGACTTCGCAGGGCCGCATCTACGATAGAGTGGGTAGGTGACTCTATTGCTAGATGTATTATTGGGAGGATTTCTATAAGTTGTTAGCGACAAGCTTCATTGTCAACTCCACCTGTTACTAACCGTCTTTAAAGTCCTTGCCCGAGCAATTAGAGGTGATAATAGTGATATTTTGCAGTAATACCGTCAACCCAGCCTCTTTCCCAGTATCACGTTCAGAGGCTCCAGCGGTTCCGGGGGCGGAAGGCTTGGCACCACTCAAGAAAATCTCTCTCAGGCGTGGCAGCATTTTCTCGGTGAAGGACCGTTTAGCACTCGGCAGGAGTTCAATAATTTTGAACACATTCTGCAAAACCAGACTCAAAAGTTGCTTGTCCTTCATCTCCTCTAGTAGAACCAACAAAACCTTCTTCTCCAACACGCTTTTGGGGAAGCTCGGAATCACCTTCGTAAGACCACGCATGAACGCAGCTTTCTCGGTAGGAGTCTTCGCCGGTAACGCATCCAGGAAACGGATTGTGGAGACGAGAATGTTATCAAAGTAGGATGATTGTTGGAACTCGCGGGCTGTCATGCGTTGAGCAGGACGGCGGGCGATTAAGCGTGGGAGGACATTAGTCGTGAGATCTCTAGGAATTGGCCGAGATGAAATATAATTGTTACTGCTGGATGGTATCGAACCCGATGAGGCAAAGAGCCGTCTATAGGTTGTGACGCTCGAATTAGCATGAAGAGGCGATTCATGAGGTGAGTTGTAGAGAGCAACAATGAGAAGTCCCAGGCTAAACATATCGGCGGAAATATTAAGGTTCGTATCGAGAACAAAATCCGGGGAGGCATAGTCGAGATTTAATTGAACGGATCGTGGCAGCCGTGGGTCTAAATTGAGAACTTCTGAGAGAGATATTGGGCTGACCGAGGATGGTTTGTCAGAGTTGTCCGCGGGGCTAAGAAAGGAGAGACCGCTGATTTTCCAATCAGACTAGAACACGTTAGGTAAATTCCTTATGTTGTCCATTCAGTGCATACCTTCGCATTTATGTATATAGCATCTGGAGTCAAGTTGCCGTGGACCAGCCCAGCATTCTCGTGCAGAAACTCAAGAGCTTTGCTGATCTGTAGCAGCCCCTTTTGTATCTCCAATTCGTCTATTTCCAAGTCTCTCCTCCTCCTATTGCCCTCGCTATCCTCTTTCACGAATCTGCTTGAGCGCCCGCCCACGCCCGTAGCTCTCTCCTCCTCATCTTTCTCCTGTAACAGCCCGGCTAGCGAAATCGTCACTGGCTCGGTCGCAAACTGCAGTCCACCATATCGTGTATCTTCTACTGGCTCGGCGAGTTCGAGTATATTGGGGTGTCGTAGTCGCGCAAGCGATGACGCCTCCTTCTTTAGCCTCTCGACCACCTCTTCCACGGACCGTTTGAGACTCGATGCGCTGGCTCTGTCGGATCTGCCCAAGCTGCCTGAATTCGATTCTAGCACCTTGCGATCAAAGACAAATATGGAGACCTCCTTTGAAGTCTTCTTATTCTTGCCATCGAATATCTTCCAGGGGCCCGAGATAGCTGAAGGTTGCTGGCTGATTGTGTAGTTAGAAGAGATGTTGGAGGAGAATGACTTGAGAGCGGAAGAAAACATGGCGTCAAACTTGACGAATATATTCAACCATCTGAGATATTAAATTTTAAATCGTTCAAAAAGTACGCGCCATGGGGAGAAGGCAAAGGAGAGGTATATGGCGGTTCAGATGCGAATAGCTGCTTTGGCGAATCTCAGCCTCGAGAAACTTCAACGCCGCCTTGTCTGTTCCCCAAGGTAGCTCTTTCTAGCGAGCAACGCTGATTGGCCAATCGGCGGGAAAGGCGGCCGCGCGACCAAGCCTCACACGGAGCACAGGGACTATTGGAGACATTCAGATAGACGGCTTGTTTGTATTTCAGCATTTTTTTTTGTTTTAATATTTCCAGATTCAGCCACATTGGTATTGTTATGTAGGTGTATTTTATGATAGTGTTTTCATTTCATGCCTATCATCTTATCATTCCGATTTGGAATGGGGCGGCTCAAGCGGGCTACCTACGGCACAGGCGGCATGTTGACTCGATGCCTTTTGGTCCGCAAATCGGAAAGGCAATTGCAAAAAGGAATGCTGACCATATAAAGGCCACCAACACCCGCTTTATAGCCTATTTCCCGAATCTATTCAGAGAACTGTTGATTCAAAGATCATTGATTCAAAGATTTGTCGACTTGGCTCCCCTACAAAATGAAGCTCAGGCAATTGTCAACGGCGCTCGCGCCCAGAAGGCTCGTTGCGCAGCAATGGGCAAGCTCTTCAACGATGGCGGCCAGGCTATACAGCACTTCGAAGCTGGCTGAAATGGATGCATCGAAGCTCACTATAACCAAGACTACTACACCCAAGGAGCTTACGCCGCCGAAGGACCTCATCTTTGGACACACTTTCACTGACCATATGCTCACCTGCGAATGGACCGCCGAAGAGGGTAACTACTTCTGCTTGTAATATAAGTTAACACAAAGCTAACAACCTGTATAGGATGGCACGCGCCCAAGATTGCCCCATACCAGAACCTTTCCCTAGACCCGGCGTCCTGCGTCTTCCACTACGCATTCGAATGTTTCGAGGGAATGAAGGCATACAAGAATGACGAAGGGCAGATCCGCCTCTTCCGACCAGACAAGAATATGGCTCGTTTCAACACATCCTCTGCCAGAATCGCTCTTCCCACATTCGACCCGGAAGTCCTCACAGGCCTCATTGCCAAACTCGTCAAGCTCGACGAACGCTTTATTCCGAACCAAAAGGGATACTCACTATATCTCCGTCCAACAATGATCGGTACCCAGGCCACCCTCGGTGTCGGCCCACCAGGCAGCGCATTGATGTTTGTGATTGCATCCCCAGTGGGTCCATACTACCCAACAGGCTTCAAGGCGGTATCGCTGGAGGCAACCGACTACGCCGTGCGCGCATGGCCAGGCGGTGTTGGTGACAAGAAGCTGGGTGCCAACTACGCTCCTTGCATCTTGCCGCAACTCGAGGCTGCCAAGCGCGGGTTCCACCAGAACTTGTGGCTGTTCGGCGAGGAGGAATTCGTTACTGAGGTTGGAACGATGAACATGTTTGTGGCCATCAAGAACAAGGAGACCGGACAGAAGGAGCTCATCACAGCACCAATTGACGGTACCATCCTGGAGGGTGTTACCAGAGACTCGATCCTGAGCTTGGCAAAGGAGAAGCTCGTGCCAGCTGGGTGGAAGGTTGTTGAGCGTCAATACACCATGTTTGAGCTGGATGACGCTGCAAAGGAGGGGAGACTCCTCGAGGCTTTCGGATCCGGCACAGCGGCTGTTGTTTCCCCAGTAAGGAATATCAGCTGGAAGGGCAAGATTGTTGATTGCGGTCTGAAGCCAGACCAAGAGGCTGGTGAGATCGCTCAGAGCATGAAGGACTGGATCGAAAAGAGACAGTACGGCGAGGAGGAGCACGAGTGGAGTTACAAGGTGTAGAATGAGTAGATGATCAATATGCATTGAGATTCTGAGTGGTACGTCGGTCATGGCTGACGAGCGATGATTTGTTTCAAATGGTACAGTAAATAGGGTGATCGGTACGATATACCAGACTTGCAGGCAGGGTTCGGCAAGTTGAAGGGCTGGAATAAAAGGCTATAGGATGGTTGGCATTGCGATAGAAATTACAAGTGTTCCATAGAGACAAAATTATCAGGCAGTGTATTCGGTTGAGTTGCTGAGATTCATTACCGGAGAGTTCTAACGTCAATTCTCTTTAAGCTCGCTCGTCTTTAAACCGCTCTTTCTCAAGAATCTTGACAAACATATCCCAATTTCCAAAATTGAACACAATAAGCGTCTATAAGCATCTAACAAAACTAGAAGATCATAGAACATATCCATCATTGTCCGCGGGACAGAGATTCCGATTCAAATGGAATCTACAGACTACTCTTTCAGCATCCGGAGTATAAATTTCCAAACACTTCAAGATGAGAAACCTCACGCTCTCATAGCGCAAGAATCACCAAAATCATTCAGTCGACCAGCATCAGAACCACCCTCAGATTCTCAAAACCGGCAACATAAACATCTTCTCCCACGAGTGAGTCTCCCCTGACCCCTCCCCCCCCCCTCTCGC
>JPKC01001130.1:0-18748 GCA_000750925.1 Pseudogymnoascus sp. VKM F-4518 (FW-2643) | reverse complement strand
GCATCAGAGAAGCTCGTCGTCGGCGGACTCAGAAACGGCGGCGGGAACGGGCGCGGTGCCCGTTTGGCAAACAGTGATGTCCCGGTATCGAGGTAGAAAGGGGCGCGGCGGCGGAGGGCCGGCGGAGGAGCCGCAGTGGTGGCAGTAGTTGGTGAGGAGCTAGGTGGCGGACTCGGTGAATCCTTCAGCGGTGGTGAATTCGAAGTCGCAGGAGAGTTTCCAGTCGAAGAAGAGACAGAAGCGGACCCCGACTCCCTGACCCCATCCACACCAAAGCGCCCCGTCAACCGCGCGAATCGCCCCGGCAGGTCGCGCGCAAAGGGACGGAGCGAGAGCGAGGACCGCCGCATCCCAGGGTTGTGTTGGGGGTTGGTAAGGGGGGATGGGTCATCGTTCGTTTGCCCGCGTGTTGTGGGCTCCGAGTGTGTGAGGGTGTTGGGAAGGCTCGGCCGTCCGTGGGCAGAATGGGCTTGTTGGGCTGGTACTGGGCGATAAGGGATTTTTGGGATTTCTTGGAAGGTAAGCTGGCTAGCCTTATCGGGGGCACGTGATATGGCGTTGGTTTTGGGTTTGGGGGTTGGAATTGGATGGTGGCCTGATAGGGGCCTGGGATATGAGGTTGGGATTTTGGGTTTGCGGGAAGGGGAGAAGTGGAGCGTGGGTTGTTGGTTGGGTATGGGGGATTGTGAGGTCTACTCTATATCATCGTCGTCTCTAGGCCGTGTGATCTTCTCTCTCTCCTACTGAAGTTGGTGCTGTTGGCGACGATGAGGCTGATCTTGGTAGTGTACATCAAGCACTACTGTAGAGTACAGGTACGGACATCAGTCGGCTGGCGTTATCAGGGAATTTAGAGTCCAGACTGGCACTAAGGCACAGCTTGACAGGCTACACACGCAACGCAGCTAAGCCACCCCGCCGTCCTCAGCAGCCCTTGTATAGGACAGGATAGTCGTCGACGTTGAAGTTTCCCAGGGACACCGTCGATGATAACAGACCGAGCCAGACCAAACATGCCAGACCAAACAAACGCCCAAGGTTCGGACCGCCATCTCGGTCTTCCTCGTATCGTAAACGCGACGCGGTCTGGGGTGAGGTTTGTGGCAGGGTACAGTACAGTACGTACAGTACAGTCAGGACTCTACATATGGCCGACATATAGGACACATAGCACCATGCTGCCCTTCCAGGCAATTCACGACAGGGTGCGGATTGTACCGAGAACCCTTTTCGTCGGTCCCCCTCGTATCGCCATAATTAGCCATTTCGTTTGATAGACGGTCCCTCGTATGGGTATTGTACTACTTGTCGTACCTGGTACAACGAGCCGCTCAGTGGGCTAGGCGGGTCCACTCCACGGCGCGTCCGCATGCAGAAGAGCGCGATGGGGTTCTACGTCGGCGCTGTGGAGTGAGATGATGGGCGACTCGGGATTTGTAGTTCCCATTGTGCGAAGTACCTTAACTGCTCTGGTGGGCATGGAGTAGGCGTGATATCGTAGTGTCGGGACTTGGGAAGATCCGAGGGGAATGGCTGGTAGTTGGCGGTCGAGAGGAGGGCCGCTGTGGGCTGTGGATACACGACGACGGTTGGTAGTTGGTACTCTCCGCTGCGACGGTTGGTACTCACTCCTCGACTCGAACTGCTGCAAGGGCAAGCATGCATATCTACACCAAGCACCGGACACCGGACACCGTACTTGCCGCGCAACAAGACCCATCATACAGCACAGTACGTACACATCACCATCATCGGACAGATCCCCCTAGTGCGTGCGTACCGCCGAAGGATCCGTGACGATCGAGCGAGCGACCGGTCTCAGGGACAGGCCATCCATCATCCATCACGATGCGCCGCGCGCGCCCAACCATCTCGAAGCGCTCTCGCATCCCATTTCGGTGCTGAAACCGCGCGCGAGGGCGAGACGCCCAGTGTTCGTGTTGGTCTCACCAAGCCTCTCGTGTCGTGACTTACTTGTTCGCCGGGGAAAGCTGGCGCCAAGCTTCTGCCGCGCCGCTGCGCCTCGAGGCCTCGTCCTCGCGACTCCGTTCCTGGGCGCTGCGCTGCTGATGCTGTGCTGAGACAGACGTTCGCGTGTGCGCTGGACGGGTGTGCTTTGTGTGCTTGTGTGCTTGTGTGTCTGGTGTCCAGTGTCCGGTGTCTGTCTGGCTTGGGACGCAGGGTCGTAAGGGCCAAGGGACGGATGGAGGGTGTGGTATCTGAGTCGCACTTGCACACTCGATTCGGAAGCGGGAATGATGTGGGTTGGGGGGTGACGACGCCTTGCTGGGTTCTTCTAACGGGGATCGTCTGGGTTCTTTGGGGGTGGTGGATGGTTACCCGCTACCGCTAAGACAATTGCGAGTTTTTTTCCCGGTCTTTTCGGTCGTGGGAACGTGTGGAAAGTGCGTCCGGTGCATCCGCGAATTCTGTGATGACCTGATCCAAGCTGATCCAAGGTATGTAGTGTGGTGACGGGTGATGAGCGGCGGACGCGTTGCTTGGCGGAGATTGGCATCGGCTGGGTTGGTATTTATGGAGTTTTGTATGGAGTTTGCATGGATTTGTATGGGTTTTGTATGGAGTCTTGGCTTTGGTGCTTACAGTTACTGTACATACAGTAACTCTTACACGCTGGCAAGTAACTCAAATTATGTCGATTACTTGGTATGCCGCGATGGGAGACATTCTGAAGAACAGGACAGCGCTCAATCTTACTACATCCGGTGCTGAGCGACGCTGATTACAGATTACAGCATCACATCATCACGGATACTATGGGGTATGTATGTGATGCCGTTGTAGGTACTCAACTCAGCAGTTAAACCATGCCCAGGAACTACAGGAACTACAGTATGTATGGCTACCAATAGTGCGTGCAAGGAGTGGGCACAACTCAGACTTTATCGGCTTTGATAGTACGTTGATAGTAGAGGACTAGAGGACAGAGTGAGTACAAAATGAAATTAATTAAATTGGGGATAAGGGTCCTGTCGGTAGGTAGGTAGGTAGGTGTCCTCAGTACAGTATATCTAAATTGACAATAATAGATGCCATACCTAGTATCCCATATACATAGCAGACCATTAACAACCTTTTTCTTCCTTCCTTCCTTCCTTGCTGCCCGGATCGACATCTCTTCCCTGGTACGCCACATAACCACCACATGCGCACATACGTAGGGATCAGAAGGGATCAGAAGGGATCAGTAAGGATAAGTAAGGATACAGTAAGTAAAGTACGACCGACTACTACTCGAGTTATGAGAAAGAAAGTACTATTAGAGAAAGGATAAGTACCCGCTCACTATAATTTGGCTCTAATCTCAGTCTAAAACTACCTCGTAAACCACTAAAAGTACATCCATTCCCCATAACTCCATAGCAGTAAAGTTAGTCCCTAGTAGTCCCCATCCAGTCCCTTCCCTCCGTACCACGACGAAGCATGTAACTCTACAAACAAAGGTGACGTCCATCGTATCCACTCCAGCGGCACATCAACCTCCAAACGCTAACCCACCAATACCCAGTCTATCCCAGTCTCTACCAGTCTATCCCAGTCTAACCACTCAACCTAAGCTCTTCCAACCAAGAAAGTGTAAATAGTCGCAGTATTGCGCCAGTTGCCCTTGGCTGGCATTGGCATTTTTACATATTCGCGCACATCCCCCCCCCGGAAACTAATCTTTCTATTCTCCTGACCTTTCTCGAACCTCTCCGACCTTCACTTCTTTACTACCTCTCAGGATCTCTCACTATATACCCTCTTCTCTCTCCGCCACCGCCGACCACTCTATCCGCCCTCTCCGTCATTCACGCCACTGGAAACGACCCACTGTGCTTCCACACCGTCATCGTCTCACTTTTTGGCGCTTAGACCGCGAACAAAGGCCACCCTTTGAAAAAACAACCTCTAGAGAGAACAAGACCCTGAGAAGAACCGGAAACCCTGGATTTCTACGCCTAAACAAAAAAGACACCACATTCGTTTAAAGCTCACAGATCCAGATATGGTCATCATGGCCAAAAACCGAGGTCAGTCCCGCCCCTCCTGCCCTCACAAACTCACACCACTACAAAAAGCTATCCCCACTAACCTGCCACCCCAACCACAGTGCTCTCGTTCATGTCGAACTTCTCGAACCGCGACTCCCGCAGCTCCAAGACGCCCTCGCCCCCGGGGGACACCATCCCCTTCCCGACCTTCCCGGAGAAGCCGGAGCAGCAGCAAGATGTCCACCGCGCGAGGTCGCCGCAGCGCGGCCCTCAGCAGCCCTCGAATATTAGAGGCTCGCCCACACGGCGCGAGCAGGTGCAGAGGAACCGCGCGAACTCGAGGCCCATCTCGATGGTGCAGACGTACCAGCCGCCGCTGATGGAGTTGGGGCAGGATACGCTGCCGGAGCTGCAGCCGGTGTTCACGTACCTGAATAGCCATAGCAATAAGCTGTATCAGGAGGGATACTTTCTCAAGCTCGATGATCAGAATTCTCGTATGTTGATCTTTTTTTTGTTTTTATTTTTTTGGTTCAGGGATGAGGGAATAAAGTGCTGACCCCCACGCGTGTAGATGGGAAGCAAAATGCGGACAGGACGTGGACGGAATGCTTCGCGCAACTTGTCGGGACGATCTTGTCGCTCTGGGACGCGGTAGAGCTTGATGCTGCGGGATCAGAGGGCGAGGTTCTGCCAAAATTCATAAATTTGACAGATGCCTCTATCAAAATGGTAAGTGGTCCGAGCATCCGCCAGGAGCAAATTCTCACATTATCACACAGATCGAGTCGCTCCCCACGAGATCAAACGACGATCAGCCCCTCCAGAATGTGCTCAGCATATCAACAGCAGGCAAGAACAGGTATCTTCTGCACTTCAACTCGCATCACTCCCTGGTGCAATGGACCGCCGGCATCCGCCTGGCCATGTTCGAGTACGCGACTCTGCAGGAGGCGTACACTGGCGCGCTGATCGCCGGCAAGGGCAAGTCCCTCAACAACATCAACATCATCCTGGCACGATCGACATTCAAGTACGAGGACTGGGTCCGCGTGCGCTTTGGCGCTGGTACGCCATGGAGACAGTGCTGGTGCGTCATCACGCCGCCGGACGAGAAGGAGGTGCACAAGCTGCAGAAGGACTTTAACAAGAAGAAGTCGGCGTATGACCGCACCAGGCCGCCGGCGGTGAAGGGCGATATCAAGTTTTACGATACGAAGAAGGTCACGAAGAAGACGCGGCCGATCGCGTCTATTAATGATGCGTTTTCGGCTTTTGCGATTTACCCCCAGTCGAAGGCGCTTATTGACCCGTCTACCCTGATTAAGCTGGAGGGGATTATCACGATTCACTCTGACCCGCCGACGTCTACCGAGGGCTTTGTTTTCGTCATGCCAGAGGTGCACGCTGCTGTTAGTGGCTTTGAGATTATGCTGAGATGGCTCTTCCCCGTTTTCGACACCTTCGCGCTGTACGGAAGGCCTGACCGGTTGGTCGCCGATACGAACGACCCGCGTAGTCTGATGTTCGCCATGCCGAACGAGAGACGCTACGGCTACCTTGACGTTCTCGATGTCGCCGCTCTGATCTCGGCCGACGGGAGCGAGAACTGGAGCGAGGGTGAGTGGAGGCGGAAACTGAAGGACTCAACTGCGAAGCGCATGCTTGCCATTAGCCAGGGTGGCGGCAGCAGGCGCGGCAGCAGGAGAAATACATTGAGAGATGGTTTCAACGACAGGGCGTCCATACGCTCCAATCCATCCATTTCATGGGGCCCGCCACCAGTTGACGTTCCAGGTCCACGTACAGACTCTGCCCCACCCCTGGAAGGCCCATACCCGCCATATCCGCAACCCACGCCACAGCATTCGCGCTCAGCCTCCGAGGGCTTCCAGGACAACGGCTTCCCCGCCTACGAAGGATCGGACGCCCCACCCGCGCCGCCACCACACAGGAACCACGTCGACTCCGGCCTCCGCCACGAATACGACGCGACCTCGCCACCGGAACCCACGCCCTACCCCGAGGACGACCTCTCCCCCAGCGCGCCCGCGCAAGAACTCCGCGACCTCCAGCTCAGCCCCGGCGTCGCGCCCGTTTCGCGCCCACCGGCCTTCTCGCACGCGCCCGGCACGCTCCCGCCCTCCGCGAAACTGCAGAACTCGCCCGAGCTGCGGCGCGCCAAGAGCCGCATGTCGAACGGCACGCTGTCGCAGTTTGCGGGCGCAGGCGGACTCGCGGCCACGCAGGGCGTCGCGCAGTACCGCGCCGGGCTGGAGGAGATGCGCGTCGCGGATGAGACCAGGAGGGGATTGCCAAGAGGAGTACATGCCTTCGACGACCCTACCCCTGGGATGAATGCTAACATGGCTTCTGGTGCTGAAGGAGTGATAGTGGGAGGTAACAGACTCTCTTTCGAACAGCGCCCGGAGACGTTGCGAACACGGAATCCGGAGGAGGCGGGTGGAGGAGCGCCGTTTTATAACTCCGTCGATGCGAACCAGTATCCGAATGCCATTTCAAATGTCGATCAGTCGGGCCAGAGATCTTTCGACGCCGCGGGCGCAGCGCCACGCACTGCCGTTCGGCCAACCGTCATCGTGCCCGCGTATCCGCCTCCGTACACCCAAGGGAATGCGCAGACCCCGTCTCAAGACAGACCCAGCTCGCAACCGCGCAGCGCAAACCGCAACAGCCTCCAGCGCAAGCCGCTCCCCGCAGGAACCCCAGTGACGCCAATCGGGCCCCTCACGCAAGATCCCACCTCACCCGGCGGAGCATCGACAATTGGTAGTCTACACATGGACCAAGACGCCTTCGACAGCATCCAGCCGCGCGGCAATCAGCCGGGTGAACCTGTTGTGCGACAAACCACGAACCTGAGCCACGTCAGCGAGACGAGCAATTACACAAACTCCCCGACCGAAGGGCCACCAGTTGACCAGTCCATCCCAGCGCGCACGGCGTACGATAGGCCCCGCAGCGGGATGATGCGCACCGTCGGCGGCTACGGGGAGTCCACTCCCACCACCCCGTCTGACATCCCAGCAATAGACTTCGGACCAACCATCAACTACGCCGCCACCGGCAATCCGCTGACCAAACCCGCCGCACAACGAACCGACAAATCCCAATCCCAACAACAAACCCAACCTCAACCCCCCCAACCACCCGCCCACCGCGGACCAACCCACGCCAAACAACCTTCCCGCACCCTCGCCTGGGCACCAGGCATGGCATCCCCCCTCCCCACCTCCCCCAGCGGTCTCACGCCCGAAGAATTCGTCGCCCAACGCGCCGCCGTCGCCGCCGTCTCCCAAGGCCACGCTCGCCAAGCTTCCGCCAGCACATTGCGCGCTAATACCCCCACCCCCCCTATCGGGGCAGGCGGTAGGCCAGGACACGTTCGGAATAACTCCTCCTTCGACGCTCTGCAGCGCGAGGGCGCGAGACCGTCTAGTCGTGGTGCTGGGCAGGCGTTGGGGGGGTTGGTGGGGACGATTGATGCGAGGGAGCGGGAGAGGCGGGATGTGGTTAGGGGTGTTAATAGCCAGGGTGTTTTACACGCTATGGGCCAGAGAGTTGTCCATGGGCAGGGACAGGCGCAGAGTCCGGGCGGGAGAGCAGTGAGTCCTGGCCCGGGTCCGGCATATGGGCAGGGACGGGCGCAGAGTCCGGGGCCGATGGGGGCGTATGGACATGGGGGACGAGCACAGTCTCCGGGGCCGATGGGCGCGTATGGACAGCCGAGACAGAGGTCGCATAGTCCTGGGCCGAGGGCGGCTTATGGGCAACCCCAATCGCAGGGACGGGCGCAGAGTCCTGGACCTAGGGGGGCGTATGGACAGCCTCAGGTACGGAATCAGAGTCCGGGGGGGATGGGGGGGTATGGTGGCCAACAACCGGGGCAGCAGCCGGGGCAGCAGCCGGGGTCGCCGGGGGGGTATCAGCAGCAGCAGTACTTTCAGCAGCAGATGGGAAGGGGGAGGGGCGCGTTCAGGGGGTAAATCGCTATGGAGAGGGTGTGGGTTTTTTACTTCTCTTCAGGCGTTGGTTTGGGGTTATGATGGTTATGAAGATTTGGGGTTGGGGGATGTCGATATTTTGAGGTTCTTTTTAAATAAGCATCGCGTGGGGGGGTGGAATGGGATATACAAGGGTGTGTTTTGTTGTTAGATTTTGGGAATCTGGTTTTGGGGGCTTGGAATTAGATGGCGGGGTGGGGGCGTTACTTGTGTGTATGTATGAAGTTGGGGGGGTAGATAGATGGGAATGATGATGGATAGTTTGTTATATGTGTGAGTATGTTGTCTTGAAAGTGATGGTGGATGGGAATGGATAGATGTGGTGCTCGTAAGGGAAGGGGTGGAGTAGAGATGGTGCCGCTTGGGATTTTGGGTGCAGCGTATGTGCGAGGTGGAAGTGTGTACGGTTATTATGTTATTAGATGAGATTTTTGAGAAGTGAAATGCAAGATTTATCATATATTGAGCTTCTATCGAAGCTTTCTACAATGGAAACTAACTAACGAGAGGTGGTCCCAGCTACTGGTCTATTTCCACCGCCTGCTCCCGTTGTGTACTTTCACGGCGTACCTTCTTATAAAGCCTCGCCATCTCCTCATTACACTCGGCCAGCGACGTAGCACACGAATAGCCGACATACACGGCCAAAGCAGTGACGACCTTGAATACATCAGCACACCGACATGGAAATCTATAGAGACCGAAAGCTTACACCAAAGTAGAGGCACCAGTAGCGGTACCAGAAATCGTCCTTCATAAACATGTCCTCGCGCAGTTCCTTCTGGTACTTGTAGAGGCGGGATACATCCCTCTCGACAAAGGTGAGGAATGACAGGTTAGACTCGCTATCCAGTTGGCGGGATTCGGTTTCTCTGTTAAGCCTCCTCTCTAGGTCCTGTAATTTTGTCTTGATGTCCTTCATCTCCGCCTCGGATTCCGTGGTCGATAATACACCACGAGAGATATTGTTTCGCGAGGTCGTGTTGAGAGAGCTTCGGATGCCAGAGGTCAAGTCGTAGGGGCTGCTGTGGTCGTTGTAGCGTAATCCTGTGGAATGTTAGTTTATTTCTCTTCTCCGAGAGGTGTAACTCACCGGGAAAGATATGAAAGGCATGGCTTTGGCCGGTAGTTAAACCGCGTTGGATTTGGCTGTGTCTGGGCCTATAGGCCGTTGAGAAGATGCTTCTTCTTGAGGAGAGAGCTTGACGGAGCATGTTGAAGATGGGATAGTTGACAGAAACTATATGCCAGGTTGTGGGTTGTGGAAGTTTGTTCGTTCACAAATGGCAGGTGATAACTACATATATATATGTCAGTGGCCGCCGCTTCGAGCAGTGCATTCCTATAACAATAGCACGCCACTAACGTAAGGTACGCTGATTTAGTTGGGAGTCATAACCCTTTAGTCTGCACTAATGTAGAGTTGAGTTTTCTCATTTCTTACTTCCCGCTTTAAATTTACGTACAGGACCACGAACGACGCTAATATGTTACTGATAATGGGATGTATTGTATTCCTCGCCGTCACTTTTATTTGCAAACTGACGGCTACTTTACAGCCAATTGTATGAACCCATCCATGGTGTGAGGTATCACATACGATATCACATGCGGTTGCATATTGAACCGATCTCAGCATCACAGATTCTTAATGGAACTACATCTAGCCATCCAAAGGGTATTACATTGCTATATATACCGGAAGTAATCATGCTTTGAATAGGAACAATAGCCACTTAACAATAGAAGGGTCAAGACAATCCCCATTGCGTTAGTTAGGCGAAAGAGTAAATGCAGGGCAACGGAACAATGGGGCATCCCTAATTGTCCTCCTATTGTTCCGTCGCACCATGTGCAAGAAGGAGCGCTAAGTTATGATCCTCATAACAATTCTGAGCAGCCTTAAGGGCGCTGCCATACCTACCTCCCGCTTTAGCATTGACATCGGCCCCATGTTCCAAAAGGAGCTCGATTACTTCTTTTGATCCACCACCTGGTGATACTGCTGCTTGTAAGGCAGTGCCACTGAATCCGCCTAGGGCGTTTACATTGGCCCCTTTTTCTAGAAGTAGCTTGACAACGTCTTCTGATCCTCTACTTGCTGCTGCTTGTAGGGCATTGCCATACTTTCCGCCCTGGGCGTTGACATCAGCCCCATATTCCAGAAGGCGCTCGATTATTTCCTCTTTCCAACCATATTGCGCTGCACCTTGTAAGGCATTGCCATACTTTCCGCCTTGGGCATTGACATCGGCCCCCCGTTCTAGAAGTAGGTCAACTATTTGTGCTGAGTCACCATGCGTTGATGCTGCAGCTTGTAAGGCATTGCCATACTGTCCACCTTGAGCATTGACGTCAGCCCCTTGCTCTAGAATGAGCCTGACTATTACTTCTTTCCCACCAGATGCTGCTGCTTGTAAGGTATTGCCATACTCTCCGCCTTGAACATTAGCATCTGCACCCTGTTCTAGAAGTAGCTTGACGATTTCTTCCTCTCCAGCACCTGCTGCGGCTTGTATAGCATTGCCATATGTTCCACCTTGCGCGTTGACATCCGCACCCAGTTCTAGAAGTTGTTTTACTATCCATTCTTTCCTGTGACATGCTGCCGCTTGTAAGGCATTGCCATATCTTCCACCTTGTGCGTTGACATCCGCACCTAATTCTATAAGTAGCTTGACTATTTCGTCTGATTTATCATAATCTTCACATACCGCAGCTTGTAATGCATTTCCGTACTCTCCGCCTTTGACGTTGACATCAGCCCCATGTTCTAGAAGAAGCTTGAATATTTCTGTCCGCCCCCTACTCGCTGCTGCTTGTAAGGCACTTCCATTGTCTCCCTGAGCGTTAACATCGGCCCCAAGTTCTAGAAGCAGCTTAATTATTTCTTCTAGCCCACTACAGGTTGCAGCTTCCAAGACAGTGTTATTATGTCCACCTTGGCCGTTAATGTGAGCCCCATGTTTTATGAGGAGCCTCACAATATCTTCTGATCCTCTATATGCTGCTGCTTGTAAGGCATTTCCATTGTATCCGCCTTGAGCGTTAACATCAGCCCCCCGTTCTAGAAGGAGCTTGACTGTTTCTTCTCTTCCACAGTATGCTGCAGCTTGCAAGGCATTGCCATACTTTCCTCCTTGGGCATTAATATCAGCCCCCCGTTCTAGTAGCATCTTGACTATTTCATCTTCGCTACGATATGCTGCAGCTTGAAGTGGGTTACCAAAGGAATCCGGTGCTTCCAGTAGTTGACAGTTAATTTGAGAGTCAAGTTGCTCAGTGTCTAAGTCTTTCAAATAGTAGGACAAAACCCGTCGGTATCCATTTACAGACATGTAATATACAGGATATGCTGAATATGGATCTAGATTCATCGATGCCGAGTAAGAAGATGCCACTTTGGTGTAACCAATTCGTACCATGCTAAGAAAGCTGTCCGTGCTTGGTTTAAGGGCGAAAAGCACTTTCTCCTTCAGCAAAGGAGTCCAGAGTTTCTCATCAATAGCTTCCAAATGTTTTGCCCATTTCAAGGCTGCGTATTCCCAGAGAGGGAAAAGTTTCAGGTGGTTGTCTTTCGTTACGTCTTTGACTTGACTGGCGTACAGATGGTAGCAAATACAAGACTCGGCCATAAAATAGCTAGCTTCATCTTTGTGCAACGCATATCTTGAGACTTCTTCTATTGGATATACTCTCAGATTCGTTGAAAAGAGAAACTCCTGGACCGAAAAATGCGAGAAATTGATCCACATCCTATATCCGAACTGGCCAATGCGGCCGCTCTCTTCCTCACGAAGCAAACCGGGTAGCAGCTTAAGTAATCCTTTTGGCTTTTCGAGCCCTTTCAATCTGTTTTGTGGATCAAATGGAGGCTCTGCCCTTGGGTCGATGACTGCCGCTTCAGCGAGCATTGCGGGGGTTAATGGATCCTTAGACATTGCGATCCAAAGAAGAATGCGATAGACTATCGGGTAATACCGGGAGTCAATACTCTTGAGCATGCGGATATACGTCTCGTCAAGACCTTGTGGTAAATTTGCAAGGAGCTTTGGTATATCTTCTCCTAGACTATTTTCTATTTCGACAAGCTGAAGAGCTACATATTGAAACCTGGCCTCACATTAGCATTCTGTGATCATCATAGAAACACTTGATATACGTACATGCCATCAGCCTTCTCAAGTAACAAACTCCTCGCCAGTAGCTTTGTGTCGTCCGAAAGATTGTCAAATTCTGGAGAATCGAGCTTCTGTTGCAAGTAAATATCCATGTCGTCGTTCACTGCGCGACGAAATTCAAGCAGATCAATCTTCTCTCCTGAGGCAAGAGGCACTCTATTTAAAGCGGCCTCAATATCTGGCTCCTTCCGGCTCGTAACAAGAATATGTACGTTAGGAGGCGAACATTTTTGAAGCTTGACCAGACTTTTCATCAAAGTCGCTCTAGTACCTTTAGACGTCGTACACTCGTCCAAGGCATCGATAATTAAGTAGACTACGTCAAATCCCTCGGCTGCATTCCATAGCGCACCCTCAAGATGCTCTAGGGTAGGACGGGCACCTTTGTCCCGGAAAGTAGACCCTAGGTTATTCAGCCAATCTGGGCTGTCTGGCCTCGCTCCACAGAGCTGTCTTATCATTGAACTGAGCATTGTAGATGCATTTTGATCCGGCTGATCAGTAAAGCTGAAGTAGTAGTAAGCAAGCGCTTCATATGGCGAATTTTCACAAGAGCCCGCAAGGCTGTGAATCGCAGGGGCGCTACATGTGATGTCAGCCATATCAATCTTCAAAGCTAATGACAAAATTGCTACATACCTTAAATATGATTTTCCAGACCCGGCTAGGGTTTGTATTAATATTGTTTTGTATATGGCAGGCATTCTTAGAACATACCTTTTCCATAAAGCCAAAGAAAAGAACTTGGATTTTTCTTCCAATCATTGTAGCGGTCATTCTCAATTAACCAGTCGCCAGTCAATTCTTCACGCCTGCTCCAGATATCGTTGTATCTTGCAGAAAAATCCTCAGACGATAGCCATCGCAGCAGGCCCAGCCGAATCTTGTCATTTTGTGCCTTTTCAGTGACCTCTCTTATGCGTCGAATCTCATTGGACATTGGATCCAGAAAGTCCATCTGTTCATTGTGGCGCTTTTCTTCCACGTTCCACTGCTCCTGAAGTTTAAAATCTCTCCACTGCGTTTCAATCTCGCTCATGCGCTCTTTCTGGACGTCAATGGCCGTCGATAGTTCATCCCAATCGGTCCAAACAACCATGTCACGGACGATTCTCCCTCCAGTGCGGTGCGAAAGATGGCAAAGGCAAGTAGCCTGAAACGTGAGAATCTTGACGTATAGAATCTTCAGTTCTTCCCGGTAACTTATGTGTACTGGTAAATTTGCCTCCTTTTTTTCAGTGTTACCATCATAACTGTTGCGATACAATGCTTCTCTAATTGAGCATTGGCGTAGCAACGCAGCAATGCCCTCAAGGCACTTCGCCCGTGCAGCTTCTTGCTCCCCAGGATTCAACACGAGCTATCGGCGTTAGTATGATTTCTTTTTCTAAATGAAGTGTATTGTAGCATCAAGTGTGTGCCTCAGTAAACCAAAGGAGCCTTACCGGCAACAGGAGACAAACACCGGCCCAAGCAACAGAAGAGTAAGGCGAAGCCTGGGCTGCCTTTCCAATGTACTCTTTGGCCCAATCGACCACTCCAACAACCGGCTCAATCAAGTCCTTTACAGCAAATTGGTTGTTTTGAAACCCGATCTTCCACTGTCCACTTTCCAATTCCTCAATCTTTTTTTCTAGGAGCACTTTCATCACCTGGGCCCTCTCACCCTTTCCGAGGCCTGGAAACCCCACAGAAGACGCAGAAGCAGTGAGCCTCGTTTCATACTCCTCGAACAAGGCTGTATCTTTCCGAAGTTCATCCCATGCTTCGTTCCATAGTTCAGCAATCGGAGTCTTGGTTGTAGTGGTAGCCGTCTCCAATCCCGGGCTTGCGTTTGGTGTGGTGACAGTCACCGTAGATGATGGGGCTGGAGCTGCATTTCCTGCAAAATATCTAGTAAGTACCAATTGACAGTTTCTCATAGGTCCGTCGCTGAGCTCCATACTGCCAAGTGAAAGCAACTATAGCCCCGAGAGGTTGAAAACTCACCTGCGAGTGTGGCCACACTACTAGACGCCGATACCGAACCATTTGGCGGAGTTTTATTCTTGGAAAGTAAACTTCGGAAACGAAAACGGTCTTTCGTGGCCACATTTGGTGTTGGAGGTTGAGGCTTATCCTCAGCGCCCCGGCCCGTTATTGTGGGGCTAGTCTTAGAGGCAGCCATTGCCCCGAAAACTTATACAATCAATGCCGTCGGTGGTACCCAGCTTATCTCTGTTAACTGCGTTGGGGGAACCGAGGTTTGTGGTTCAGGAGACGATCTCTCTCGTCTCCGATAAACTTACATTGGGCCCCGGGGTAATCCTTCGACATAAGAGCCCAAAAATAAACTGTGGTTATCAGCCAATAAGAGCCTTACAATATACCGTAGTGACATGTAGCTTCTGTCAACCCGCAACTCCACAAATATCAGCAAATATCAGCATACGTGTATGTCGATCTTCTAGATCTCCGCTGCTGGAGATACAAGTGTGCAATTTATCTCGATTGGCATGGGGGAACCATCTCGGTTCTTTAGGTGAGGCTTCACACACGAGTCGTCATCTCCAGTTCAAGCATATTATGCCCGAACTGGCGCGGTTTTGCCTGCGGTTCTCCGCGGAGGGCACGTACTACAAGGGCAGCATCGATTAAGGATCTACGGGAAGAATGTATGCCGAAAGCACGTCGCATGTAATATTTAAGATGATACGGCAGTTGTGAAGCGGGACAGGGCGAATAATACATAACCCTGTGGTTGGTTTGCTGTACAACATGTTAAGCGCTTCAACTGTATTCGCTGTCTTTGATAAATAACGAAGCTATAATACATGGGGTGTTGCCTATTGTAGCCTTTCCGGGTGATGTGTACGTGCATGTGCATGACAGCCGCGCGACTTCTGGCTCTGAGGGGTATATATATGCGTTGTCTACTAAACCATCCACGGAGCAATTTCAGTGTTGCAAGTAGGCCGAAGGATATATCATGCACAATTTGTTAGCTTCCAGACCTCGAGTGGCACGGAAACCAGTATCGTCAAGGCCAGCCTTCTCCTTGAGGGGTTAACAGCCTTGCCTCCTTTCAGTTAACTAGATACCGTCGCTCGCTGTTATGGCGTCTGGGGGACTCGAAGAGCACGCTACAGATCAGGAAGCCTTGGATGGCAGGACCTTGGCTGACCCCAATTGTATCGAACTGCCCCCTACTCCTAGGAGCCAGCTTCGCCCTTCTGGTCTATCTGAGGACGACACCCACGATTCGGGAGATGGGGAAGGGCGCTGCGACATAGAAGAAGTTAACCAGTGGCAAACCAGCAGTAGAGCAGAATACGAAAGTGGGGTAGAAGAGGAAAATCAAGAAGGCGGAAACAAAGCAGACGACGCGAATCAAACAGACAGGAGAAAACCGGAAAGCGGGAACCAAGATGACGACAACGAAGCAGATGAGAGCAATAGGGGAAGTGCAGAAGACATTTATCTACAAGACAGGCGAGCCCATTATATCGCGATGATGGGCTGTGGACCGAGCGATGCCGACAGGCGAGCCGTCCAGTCTTATTTCGCAACGATGGCCGCCCAACCTGCTGAGTTGATTGAGTTTGGCGACAGCATATCTCATTACTCAATTTTTCCCTTCCCGTTCAGCCGGTCCTTCCTGGAGATTTTTACACCAGACGAGGTAAAACACAAAATAGAGGCCATTGAGGCGTATTCAAACGCAGTATCAGAGTTGCATGGCTTAGTGAGGTCTCAAATTATCGGTGTGCAGATATTACACCGTAATGATAGAAATGACAGACTTCCCAAGTTGATGTGTAAGTCGTCAGCCTCCCTCGATGGCCTTGCTAGTAATGAAATGAAGCTATGAAAGTATTCGCCTCATGCGAAATGCCGACTATAAACTATTTAAAATACAGCAATTCCTCGGTCAGGGAGGACAGATTTATAAAATATGGCAAAATACTGTCCGAGTATAACCCTACTGTAAGACCTCACTGCTGACTTTGTGTAGCTATTAGAGGGAGCCTCTCACATTCCAATTAGGATTAAGACAATTCATGGCCACGAGATTTGCCCCTTAATATTTTCGGACAATATTCCAAATCAAGATCCCAGTCACCTTCTTCATGTGCCTGTTGATCTCCATATTACCTGTTCAGAACGGCAGAGAAGTATAAATCGTAGCTTTGAATACGGGAAACTTATATTTCACACAACGTTCTTCGAACTACAGCAGCCGCCCACTGAGCCAGATTCCTGGGTTTCTGGACGATTATATTCTCTTGGTAATGCTGGTGGAAAGCCGTTTAGGAAAGCATGTATTACGGTAAGATTCTGTGGGTTTAATACGGGTTTTGTATTTATTTCTCTAGGAAAAACTGACATAAGTTAGATTATTTGTGATGGTTCGAAATATGCGCGGAGCGACCGGCTAGAAGAATGGACCATCGCTATTTTAGCACCGTCTAAGTTCTTTGTCGGACCTAGCATGTCTTTAGATTTGAAATTCCCTGCTTTATACAGTGACATTCCTTATGATACAATGCTACGGGTTATTACCCAGTCTGTTGAGATCATAGTCGATCACTGGCAAAAGCTCTACGACGAAGTTCGGAAAGAATGCGATGACGGAAATGTTAGTTTTATGGATGGTGAGAAATATGTCCATCTGCTATACGACGACGGTACTTTTCGGAGATCTAGGTTCCACTTCTGGGCTATTGGATGTCTGAGTTCATTCGAGCAAAGTGTAGCTGAGACGCTATGGGAATTGGATAGGTTTCGAACAGAGGTTGATGACAAGAGCAAGCCTGGTATTCGGGTCGCCAGTGAAACTCAGGGGCCCAAAAACATCTATAAGCAAGAGATGGAAGATTATGATCAAGCAAAGAAGAATCTTGAAGGCATCCGTGATCAGCTGGCAAAGAAACGGGATGAGATGAAAGTATTGCGCGACGGGGTATGTCTCCAAATATGTAACACTCGTCATACCCGTACAGCTCAAAAGTCGTTGTATGGGCTGTGCTGCACAGCCGACCAAATCGTTGGTATTTTCAGAAGGGGATATTTTTTCTAACTTTGTACTCATTGCTCAGTAAAGCCCCTATGAAGACTTTGGGGCTGCATGAGTACGGTGATTCTTTAGCTAATTATTCTAGCTTTTTAGCGCAAGCAGCGTGATGGAAAGCCGGCAATCTCGAATTCTAGGAGAGAACGTGCAGCTACTAGCTTTCGTGACAATATTCTTTCTTCCCCTAGCTTTCAGCGCCGTAAGTGGCTCAAATGACGTCTCTCCGGACAGATGTTAACAGATCTAGTCATTGTGGAGCATACCTGGCGTTAATGAGAAATACCCCGGAGTCACGATACCAGGTGCATTTGCTGCTGTCGTTGGTTTTATTACCTACTTCATCGTATTCAATTTGAACCTACTCATATCAGGGCTTCGTCGCCTGTTTGCTGTTCCCCGAGGGTCTCTATTAACGAGGATGATGAACGACAATGACGACTCGGAGGACTATTCAAAGGGCGAACCAGAGGGCGAATCAGAGAGTGCATATATTAGAGTGAACAATAGTAATGGCAAGCGCCCTATAGATTGGCCAAAGATAGCTAAGGCTTTTGAGGTATTCCCACGACAAGATGAGGGACTCAGACCCTCAAATTGGCTGCTTCTTTTTTACGCCATTCGGCTACTCGTTTTAAAAGCATTCGATCTTGTCATTGGCCTTTTGGCATGGCTTCGGGGAGTTATTGCATCTGACCCCTCAGATCAGGTAAGAAAGCCAAGCATGAAATAATAAACAGCTGCTTAACAAGCCAAGGACCCCGACACCGAAAAGGCAGACCGCGCTGCATCCAGGGTAGGATAATATCTCTCTTCGTATGGGACACTTGGTTTTATTTGGGAGGGGGGAGTACCCCTGGGGCCCAAAAACCGGTGGAAGTGATCGTGTGTAACAGTGATCCAGAGAGTGGGAATAATCGTCATTTGGGATATTTATAGCAGCTATTAGTCAATCGACAATTTTTGATCACTGGCGGCTATGGTTACCATATTATGGTCTTTCTTGAGCCGGTTACCTAGAAATGAAACTACGAAAATAATTCTATCAGCCTCATCTACCCAACTCTTCGTGAAGCTGTTTATAATCTCAACATTGACGAGTGGCAAACGTAAAGTACGTTATTCATGGTCATCTCATAAACATAGGCGCTACTTCCTCTCATATATATTATGTGAAAACGATCGCAGACGGTCGATCAAATCCAACTCATAACCCCACCCTCTCTCTCACAGAGCCCCCTCCCACAAACCCCTTTACAGCCCCCTTCTCACCCTAGCCTTCCTTCTCACCCTCACCCACCCTCTCTCCCTCCCCCCTCTCCCACCCAACCTCCACCACCGCCTCCACAAGCCCCAACACAACCCTCCTCCCCCTCTCCACATCCGCCTCCGCCACCCCAGCAGGGACATGCAAAAACAAGCACTTCCCCTCCCTCTCCCCCCCCCTCAAAAACCCCAAACTCTCATGCAGAATATACTCACAAAGATACCTCCCCG